>SNQN01004426.1:0-11704 GCA_008642245.1 Bassia scoparia
TTATTCACAGATGGTTGTAAACAGCTTTTGAATGGGCGACTTAGAGGAGGAGATTTACTGGTTCAACCCAGGTGTTGTGGTGTTGCGGACAGGCAACAAGTGTTAAGCTAAGAAATCCCTATACGCTTGAACAAGCTCCGACAGTGGTATGAAAGTTTCATAAACATCTGTTTGGTGTTGTGAACGTCTGATGCTTGTGGTACTCTAAAATGTTGGCAAGAGTTGTGTATAATATGTTTGTATGTGATGACATGCTAATTTTTGGTACAACACTAGAGCCATGGGGGATGAGATAAAGCGGTTCTCTTCTCTCCAAATTTGAGATGAAAGACTAGGTGAAGCACTGTGATTGGGTGTTTAAAGTCACCAAAACGGTAATGGCTTTAGTTTTCTCAACCCACTATGGTGAAAAATGTTAAAAATTTTAACCTTTATGTTGTGAGCCTGTCAAAGACCCATAATCATGCTAGTATTCACTTGAAACACATGTTGGATAATAGGTGTCCAAGCTGAATAGCTAAAAATTGGGGTTTAATGTTTGATGACTATACTCGGGCTGATATGCATGCGTTAGTAGACTACTAGTCGGTATACCATAACCCTAGTAGATTCATGGATGCGCTAGGGCTGTACTGAAATACCTGGGAACATGATTGGGTTTGTATTTGTTAGTTATCCTTGTCTGAAGATATTGTGATGCAAACTGGGTCTCTATAAGATGAGCGGTAATTCTACTGTGGTTTGTGTTTACTTGTGTGGTGCAAGCTATCATGGAGTCTGCAAGCAGACTGCTAGCCCGGCCACGATGGAGTCAGAGTTCAGTAGCTCTGACTTGGCAGGGCAAGAGGCTGTGCTAAGGATACCTTAGCAGATTCCTGGTGGGGGCACTTGCTCCGCTGTCTCTACATGTGGACTCACAGGCAGGCAATTGAGTGTTGCAAGACAGTGCGTACAATAGTTAGAGAAAAGGCACATCTAATCAGCATGAATCAGTAAGATCCCTAATTACAAGTGGGGTCTTCAGGAATAGTTGAGTCAGAGAGGAATCTTGCAGATCCACTGATAAAGGACTACAGAAGACTAGTCCTGATACGTCGAGGGAATGGGGATTAAGCCCTTGTGAGGAAATTCATAGTGTGATACCCATCTTGCTTTGGCAAGTTTGTGGACTAACGAACTGTGAATTAGACTCATTTTTACATTCTCATTCTTGACTTGTACATTTTAAGTGAGCTTTTTCTCTTAATGATTCCATTAGCCGGATATGGGTGGTCCATGAGGAGACTTGATGTTTACCTACGCGATGTAGGTGGCACCTTCTATGGAAGACTTGGCATCTTTAGAGCATCATGAAGTCAAGATTTGTTGCCATAATTGTGTTGTGCGGAACTCGTTAATATGTGATAGTAAGATGTGCGTTGTTGAGATCTATTTCTTGTCAAAACGTTCAAGATCGTCACCTTTGATAGAGAAATTACTCAACTTCGCTATGTTTGGTCAATCGAAAGACACAAGCACAAGTGTCAAGCCTATTTAAATCTAGATCAGTTTCTGTTCTCTACCTTCGCATGTGGGATTGTTGGAAATGTAATAGAAATGCAAAGTTAGTTTTTGTTTGTGCCACATAAAAGCAATAGCAACATTCCACTTGTTTTTATAGCAGAATTGCTTTGTATTTTTGAGGCTTGGTTTTGAGGGTGGTATTGGAACCCCGAGCGCGCGCCGCCGCGCGTCCGGCCGCTCGTGCTCGTACGTGCGCGGTTGGTTGTGGCTTATTTTACACCAGGTTCATTCGTTATTTTTGGAGGTTACACATTTAACCGTCGTAACCGTTGTCACTTAATTAACTCCTGTCTCGCCAATATTTTAATGCAAAACCGTCTTTGTCTCTTCAGTTTTTCTCGCCCGTTTTGGCTCCACCCCACTACTAGATTTTGCTTCCCTTGGCAGTTCAGAGTACACAGAAATGCCAAACACTTTCCTCTCTACTGATCTGAGCAATTTATTGATTCCAACTCTCCTTCTCGAGTGCACGATATGGAGAGGTTGGCTAATCTGTGGGGGCACCCAACGTCTACGGAGCGATTGCACCTAGCGGGGCGATCTTGCTTCTAAGCGTGGTTTCTCCAACACGACGCGGTTCCTTCCATTCAATTCGCTTATTTCTCTGTATACAGCCTTATTTCTTACATTAAAAATAACAAAACAATACTAAATCACATAAATCAGATTTGAAAAAAAAGAACAGAATGAGAAAGAATGACGAACCACAAATAAAAAGCTGAAAAAACGAAATAAGTGAACAGATTTTTGACCAAAAACAAAAAATAATCAAGCAACAATCAACGGAAATTACCCTAGACTCAACTGAAATTCGAAATCAAAGTGAAATACCCTAGATCTAAGAACTGGTGATATTCGAAATCAAAATCACAACCTAGTACATTGCGCGTTGGAGCTAGGCGTTGAGGGCAGCGAGGGGTCTCTGCGGCGTTGGCGACGGCGGAGGCAGCGAGGGTTCATTGGGCTGGTAGGTGATAGTGTTAGGTTTTTGTCGAAATCTTGTGTTCGTGAGTTTGTGGTTTGGGTGCTCATTTTGGCTGTTCTATGTTTAAGGTGGTTCATTTTTGGGTTAGTGGATTTCTGAGAAAGGTGTTCCTTGGGGCTCGAAGTCTGAGATAATAGGATAAGGAGAGGACAAAGAGAAGATGAGGATGAGGAATAAGATGAGGGTAGAGGATGAGGAGTGAGAAGAGGGGGGAGGAAAAGGAGGAGAGAGATCGAGTTAATTGATCGTTATACGATAAGATGAGGATCGATCTATTTTTGTGTGGGACCATGCCTTTGCATGTCTCTATTTTTTAAAATTGTATTATTTTTTGATAATTTAAAAGTTAATTAGTAGGTTTAAAAATATAATGTTTAAGTCATACTATGAGTGGGGACTTCATTTTCTTTTTTTTCATCTAATTATTTCAACAATTATCAAAGACACTAATAGTGTAGGCTAATATGTCATACACATAAAAAATAAATTCTTGACACTTTACCAATGTGTCGACAAAAAAGTGCTCGAGAAGCAAATTGTTTAGTAGTTCGTATATATTATGTATATATAATATATAGTATATATATATATATATATATATATATATAAACAAAAAAGATTCTACACAGTACCCGAAAAAACGGGTTTCACATAATATATCCATTATTTTAACCCTTCTTATTTAACCCTTCGAATTATCCCCAAATCGATTTCTTCCCTAATTCATTTAATCAGGTATTCTAATGTCGTCTTCAATAAATACGAAAAGTTAGGTTATAATAAGAATGGTTAAAATAATGGGGGTATATTGTAGAAAATTCCTTTTTTTCAGGRCTACCGTGTAGAAAAACCCAAAAAAGAATTACTAAAAACTCAAATTGGTATTCTATTGGAGGTCCTTCCATCGCTGAGAAACTATTAGTCCCAACTCAATTGCCATGAGATGAATGAGCTGTAGTATCAAAATTCAGAAAGGAGAGAGATGGCATGGCTGTAAATTGCAGGAACATGTGAGGGCAAGTTGGGGACTATGATATGTACAACGCTAGTACTTTCCAACAACTAGATATGATATGT
This sequence comes from Bassia scoparia, assembly GCA_008642245.1. Taxonomy (NCBI): domain Eukaryota; kingdom Viridiplantae; phylum Streptophyta; class Magnoliopsida; order Caryophyllales; family Amaranthaceae; genus Bassia; species Bassia scoparia. Next base: position 3,626 of record SNQN01004426.1, read on the forward strand.
ATAGTAGATGTATCTCAGATAATCAGGCATTATTAACTACTGTACTTAAAATCTGCAAAAACCACTCCCTCGACTTAAGTCTTTCCGTTATTCTCCCTTTCTCTTTCATTCTGACTTCATCCAAAACTACTTTGGTCTTCTCTGCTACTAATCGTCATCATCAGATTCAAAGTTGTTGTTATCTGGTAATTTCTTCTCTAACAGTGAWGTTACAATTACAATATTTGGTTGATTTTTTTWAAATTTTGTTTTTATTACTTGTATTATTTCTGATCTAATTGGMTCCTTATCATAAATCTTTATGGATTAATCATAAGATAGAAATTTTCCTTTTCGAAAATCATAAGATAGAATTTTTAATAGGATTTAAGATAGCAAAACAAACCTTATATATATATTAAAAGACTGTTTGATCATAAATCTTTTGAATTATCAGCAGGAGCCAGGAGGAGCAATGGATTCGGCAGGCACAGCATACAAAAAACAGAGACTTGCAGAAGCAATAAGTACACGTACAACAACAATTGAAAATCTAAAAGATGATGAGATGGTTGAGATTTTGGTGAGACTTCCATTAGAATGCGTGTTTCGTTGCAAGTGTAACTCCAAGCGATGGCGGACTTTAATATCAGATCCTTACTTCACCACTTCCTACACTGGTCGACGCCAAAAGGTGCCCCTACGTGAGCTAAGAATTAGCATAGAATGGTAGTCGTGTTGAGCTAAGTGAAGGCCGTATCCGAATGGCTACTTATAGCGAGAAGAATTCCAACATCGCAAGAGGGACATATTCAGTTTATGAACTTACAAACTTTGAGGATGGCAAGTGGGATTTGAAGTTTGTTGTAAAAATTCCGATCTTAAATATGCTTCTTAGCTTCTGCGGCCAAACCAACGGAGAGATCATCTTTGTGAAATACTACAGCAACCGTAGAAGAAGGAAGTTTGTGCTATATAATATCAAGAGTCAGTCAATTGTAGGTGATCTTGACATACCTGAACACCCAACATTGCCTCATCGATCTTATAACTTAATATTGACTGCATGACTGCATGGCCGACCGTCATTCCTAAACTTCCACACAATTTGTAACTCCTCAAACCCAATAATCTTGCTAGGAGTATAACTTAATCGTTCTTCATCATCTTTGTTTTGCTATGTAATTTTTAGATCACATTTATTTTGAAAATTAGGAACTGAGCTCTTTAATTTGATTTTGCATTTCTCTCTTAATATGCTTATGATGAATTTTTAATATTTTTGTTATTTGCTTTCTGTTATGCCCAATTTCCCTAAGCGGTCAAATACAGCTTCAAGAGCATCGCCAGCTTCAGGTAGCCTAGTAGTGTCAGCTTCCAGGTTACGGGTACCTCCCAGCTGTCAACAAGAGACAAAGTCAAAGTACGGTTCCTAAGTTCAAGGAGTCCAAGTCAGAAGTCAATAGTACATGTCGTCATAACTGCTTCCTATATTCCAGCAGTCAGTTACAACAGCATGCCCAGATTTCTAGGAAATTGCGCCAGGTTCACCCCACGAACTTATATTCTACCTGCACGAAGCTGAGGACGTGAGTTTAGGGCTGAGATTTTATGTCCAACTCCTGAGACAGTCAAAGAAGCAGAGCACGTCCAAACACGTTGTCCCATAAGTGGTCCGAGATTCCAGGTTCAACTCCATAATATTCAGAAGAAACTACAGCTAGCCTCAGCTATAAATAAGATCATCTGCTACGAAATTAAACACAGTCCTTCCTCTCTAAGTCCTAAGTATTTCCTATAGTTTTCGTAGCATAGGTCTAAGCCATCGCAAACAATTGTACATGTAATCAAACGGGCATTTTCGCCAATATAGTGGATTGGTGGACTCTAAGGCCACCCGCGGTTTTTTACCCTTATTCCTGGGTTTCCGCGTCACCATCTCTGGTTTCTTCCTCTCTTTCCCTCTTTTCATTTTGCATTTAACTTTATTTCATTATACCAACGAACTAGTCTAGCTATAGTCGTACCAGCTTAAGTCTCACATAGTGTGCAGATTTTTGCATAAACACTTTCTTAAATATTGAGATTTCAGAATATATAATCCAGCTCGTCTTTATATTACGCATACAGGCAACTATGTCAGCTATATATATAATTATAATATATATATATACTAGTATTTTTGCACGCGATGCGTGCGTGAGTATATGTTAAAAAGAAATGTTTTATTTTTATCAATATTTTTTTGGTTTTAGTTGTTCATTCATTGTTATTCATATATGACGTATGTCAAAAGAAAAAAAATATCATGTTGAAAAAAAACTTGTGCTTAATAATAAAGATTAGCAAATAATAATGTTAGAAATATACGTAGTAGACAAATTTAACGGAGTAGTAGATGACGGTTGTATGATACAATTACACTAAATTTCCAAGTAGGTCACTAAGTATGGTATCATAATTCATGAATATAATCTGATTAGTTAACCCAACTTTAATATGAAGTTTTAGTTTTACATTTTTCTTCTTATTTGTTCAATCCTATCAAATTATTTTGTCAATTGAATTCTTTTTATTAGTGTACTTAACTTATGCAATGTTCATTGTTACATATTATTATGATAAGAAAGAAAATCACTCTAAATATTGTTTAATTACGGAGTAGTATAGTTGACATTTCAAATGCAATACCATTTTAAACTTGCTCAATATTATGGCAAATTAACAATTGAAGAGTAAAAAGAGATTATTAATTTTTTTTAAAACAATGTAATTTAATTCATTAAGGTTATAAGGACATTTCATAGGGGACACCATTGTCCCCCTTGGCTATATAATAGAGATATTTCATAATATATGGATGAACATTGCCCTCCTAATTGTTGGAACTTTTATCCATAATGGACCGTAAGCTAATGATATTAATAGGTAATTGTATAGGACAAATCATGACAAAGAACTATTTGGAGTAAAGTACCAAATTGGATTGAAAATGGGTGAAAGTGGAAATCGGGCAGATGCGCCGCGCCATAGGAATGGCGCCACGCCATTTGCTACTGGAAATGGTAGCCAGGCATATGCGCCCCGCCATATGAATGGCTCGCGCCATTTTTCGCAGTGATTGCGTTAATGCGCGATCAGTTTTGATCTGTTGCTATTGATGGTTTTGTCCGTTGGAAGCCTTCTTAATGCATGACAATAATGATTTAATCATATTAAAGCTTGGAAGAATCAATTGATATGGGTTTGAATGTGATAAATCACATTTAACTCAAATGATTTAGCTTTGGTAATTGATTTTGGGTTACACCATCCAAATTAAGGCTGTTGGATACCTATGGAGTGCCTATAAATAGGTTCACTGTTTCATTATCTAGAGAGAAGAAATAAGAGAGAACACTTGAGTTTTCTATCTTGTAACTTGCAATACTCTCAAGTTCAATCTCTAAGACACTTGGTTAGAGTAGTCACACAAATTCTCACAAACTCCTTTTCTGAATTCACTCTGAAGATCATCAAAGTGAGTTGTTCTCTCCATTGTATCTCATTAGTTATTTCGTGTTAACCGGTGATCCTAGAGGGGCGAAATTAAACTAATAGGAAAGCGTAGATTCTGTGCCTTTGAGTGAATACCGAACCCTCTCTTGTTCAATTTTTCTAACAATCTATTAGTTAATTTCTCTTCATTTTGTTCGGATATGGTTTATCACTCAAGAAGGACGGATAGCAACTCATCGAATTGGAAATCGAAGAAAGTTGGAAAGGTGGAAAGTGAAAGGGGCAAGATAGAAATGCTTGGTTTTCTCAAGTTAAATTTCATGGTTGAAGAAATATCATGTAAGAATGAAGTTCTTGTCATTTGCTTTGTTTATTTTACATATAATTTTATATGGTTTAATCTCATGATAAATATTCAATAATTTCAATAATTGATGTATATCCTTTTATGTTAAAATGGGATATGTTAAGCAAATTAAATAATTTTCTTCTTGTGTTTATTCATAATGGTTATTTGTCTATGATCAAATTGAATGTATAAGTGTATATATGTAGCAAATTGGTGACGAATGTTTGTTTATCAAGTTTGTTATATGGATCTCTAAATTCTTATACATGAAACCAATTTGAGTTTATTTGAAATTATTGCGGTTTTATCTTTCATGATTTCCATGTTAATTTGGAGGAAGAATATTATTCTTTGTAAAATCGTGATGAAGATGATGAGGATTAATTATTTGTTATTCTCTTGGGTAAATTTTGACATGGTTTATCAATTTTATTGATAATGTCTAAATGATCAAGAGGAGTGTAACCATGGATGCACATCCATAAAGATGATTTGTATAAATCATGAATTTAGCAATGCTAGTGGTTGAACAATTTTTCTRTTCATAATGGGTGTTAGTTAGTGCTATATTAAGCATGAATAATATATTAAATTATACTATTGGCTTCATGAATTAGAGTAATGATGATTAACGGTTACTTTTGAAGTAATTGTTGTATATGTTGAATGTGCATTATATTTGCACTTGTATTTATCATTTTGCTTAAGCAGTGTTGTTTGCAACAAAGTATAGTACTTCTTTATGCATGTTGATAAATAAAGGCATTAACCGTGTGTTGATGGATGTGCAAATATATTTATGCATGATGTATTTATTTTTGACCGATAAGAKTTTTACTCTCTTAATTGTCATGCATGTCTATTATAATATTAATAGTTTTGGCGTTTTTATGTCATTATGTGAATATGGTGTTTTAAATCCATAATTCATTGTATGAGACATGTTTAATTGTCTCATGAAGGTATTAAATTTAAATTCCATATTAATGGTTAACGGTAAAATGCATGCTAAATACATATTAATGTGTAACGGTAATATATTTACTCATATTTATTCAATTCTCCTTGGTTTAAAGGAGGATGTTATATATCATTAATATGATATGATAATCAATATATTTATTGATAGTATTCTATGGTTTATTAGAATGGTGCATTTGTTGACATTGTTTAATAATTTATTCAAAATAAATTGAATAATGATAATTACTTGTAATTAGGAAAATTTGTTGAAAACTACCTACATTGTTCAAAACTTTAGAAATAACTACCCACTGTTTTTTTTATTAAAAATAACTACCCACATTTTACAAAACCATTGTAAAACACTACCCAAATTGGTTTTCAGGCAAAATGAAAAACCATTCCGATGTGTGGGTCCCACCTCTTCTTCACTTTGTTTCCTTTCTCTCTCCTCTCTCCTCCATGGCTCCATTACAACCACCACAAGCAGCACCACCTCCATTACCTCCTTGGCTGCATTACCACCAAGCCCCAGCACCCACCTCCAAATAGCCCAACCTCCATCTACCGCCAAGAGAGGATGATATTATTTGCTTCGCACTTGAACCTATAAAACGAGGCAATACTTTATCTATTGATGCTACAATTTTTATCTAGTAAACGGCAGCAAAATAACGATCTTATTTGCTGGCATTAAAACTAGCAATGTGGAAAGTGGTATTTGCTGATCTGACTTTGCTGGGGTTGTATAAATCAGGCAAAGTAAGACTTTTACAATGCACACAATTTGATTTTGTTTACTAGTGTTTGTTTAGCTATATTTTGGCAATTAAAAAATTATGGAATAATTCGAAAGTATTACATGAAAAATAATATGACAAAGTTAGTTTTACATTGGTAATAGGTTGAAGTATTCTTGAAGGCAAGCCTAGCAGATAACGCATATTCATGTATTAAGAAAATTTTTTATCTACTTTTCATAAATTGTTTATACGAGGGTATAGAATAATATGACATAATAAACTATGTAAAACATAATAATGGCAAACATAGCTTTAACACTTCAGCAATTACGTGAAGTATTATTGAAAGAAGCCTAGAATGACCGAATTTCTATAATTAAGCAATGATTTACTCCATATATACTTTCAAAGCAAAATATGGTAGCGAGTATAGAATGGAATATATATATAGAATAGGTTATAACGAGCATTAGGTAGTGATAAATAGACTGGCAAAAGAATTTTTACGAGTAGTTTTTTTGCCATTTAAGTAAAATTTTAGGGAAATTTTGTATATACCACTTTTAGTTTACACTTTTAAATTTCCACCTTTTGTTTTTTTTTTTTTATAATTCCACCTTTTAGTTCCAGTTTTGTTAATATTCCCTCCTCTTAAAACGGAATAAGTTAACGGATATGTTAAGAATGTGGGTCCACTTGTTTTTGTTCTTGATATCAAACCTTTGCCCCGATAAATTCTGCTTGCGCTTTGTTACTCTTTACTCTTTCACTTCTCGTCTTCCTCTTTACTGCCTCATCTTCTTGCTTGTTATTTGTTTTTCAAACTTGTTAACCAGTCAAATCGGTAATCGATGGCAATTAGAAAAAGGAGAGATTCCGGAGAGAGGAAGAAGTCGTTGGAGGTCTCGAAATGGTCCTAGTATGTCATCGTCGTCGCTGTCCGTCTGCTTCATTATCATCATGTGTCATCATTTGTAGCTTCACAGTTAGGATGCGGGTTCGGCGTTCCGGTTTTGGCAAGTTTCGTTGTCGGATCATCGGAGCTCCGAACTTGATACCTCGATCGGATGAGACCACAGATCAGATGAATCTTCGCCTTTGTCACCTACGTTCAGCTCTGTAAACTTCTTCTTAATTCATTTTTGCTGAAATTGAAGGAAAGAGAGGGAAAAAAAAATGCAGAAATGAGTTTAGGGTTTATTGAGATTTTGGGGAGATGACGGATGAGATTAGTCTGGGCAGTTTACTTTCCGGGTCCTCTTCTTCCTCTTCTTCGTTCTTCTTCCTCTTCTTCCTGGGAAGCCTGTTGAGACTTTTAATTACAACACGTTGCAATGTTTACTGGCTCTTGGCTACATGAAAGGTAACTTAAGGTTTTAAGGCTAAAGTATAATTCGACGGTTCCAGTTGTGCTTCCGCAAGACGACTTCCCATGTTGCATCTGAAAGTCATCTATCCACCTCATGGTCCTATCGTGTGTAAAGCCTAAATCTAAGAAGAACCCTTTAGAGAACCTGGAGAATCAAATCAATTTCTTTTTCCCTTTGATTTGATTTTTTGCCATTAATATATTCAAACTCCAAAGCAAAATAATAACTGTTTTTTTTTTTTGACATATTTTCTCAGAAGCATTTTCGTCGAACATAGCATCAGCATCTTTCATAAAGGTTGAAATGATGGTAATCAAACGCTTTGAGTTTGATTGAATGCGGTTTCTTCTCTATTCCGTCGTCTTCGTCTTCGGTCTTCTCGGGTGTCATGTCCGCCTGTGTTAGGACGTTTCGCTCGGATTTCGAATGGATTACAGAGGGTTCCATCTAAGGTTTGGAGAGTGGTGTGATTGATAATGAGAATTGAATAGTAGTAAATTTTGAATTGAAAGGTTACTAGGTAAGGTTGAGAAAGCTGGAATGAATTAATTGATGAAATTAAGAAGTTGAGAATTGAGATCAAAAAATGGTAATCAAAGTAACTAATAATGAGAGTGGTTTTCCAGGAGTTTAGCAAGGTGTTGACAAAGATTTGCCATCTGAGCTTCTGATTTGGTGTAACAAGTTGACAAAAAAACATTTACAGAGGAAGAGATGACGGGCAGTAAAGAGGAACGACGAGGAAGGTGAAAGGTAGACGAGTAACAAAAGGCAAGGCGCAAAGCAGATTATCGGGTCAAAGATGGTATGACTTTTCCAATGACAAAAACAAGTGGGACACCACATCTTAACCATTCCGTTTAACTATTCCGTTAAGAGGTGGGAAATATTTAAACCAAAATGAACTAAAGGGGGAATTTAAAAGAAGAAAACAAAAGGTGGGGAATTGGTTTAAAAGTGTACTAAAAGGTGGTATTATACTGCAAACAAATCTAAAATTTAATTGACGGAATGTTCAAATATAACAATAGCTTTATAAATGTACTCTTACAACATAAATTTTCATAACCTACTTCATAGTTTTTAATATCAGTAAATAATGACATCAGGTCTATTATGGGTCAATTTTATTAGTCAATATTCTAGATAGAGAAGATTGGAAATACGAATTAGAGGT
>SNQN01004426.1:26328-37098 GCA_008642245.1 Bassia scoparia
TTAGGATATCCTTATTGTCAAAAAGGATACAAACTATATGATCTTGAAACAAAGCAGGTCTTCTTGAGCAGAGATGTGGTTTTCAATGAGAAAGCGCTTTCTTTCAAGGATTCCTTTCCTGATATTCCTCCTTCTTTTCCTTCTTTTCCTTCTTTATCTCTTTCTCCCTCTTTCAATCCTATTACTTTTGATATTGCAAAGTCTCCTACTCTCACACCTACACCTTTATCTCCTTCTAATACCCCTATTATCTCTAATCCTACTCTTAACACTCCTCCTTCTTATCATGCTACTTCAGTTGCTACCCCTATTTTTTCTCCCGACTGTCTCCACTTCTTTAAATGTTTTTACTGAACCAACTTTATCTATTTTTTCTACTGATTACTTGGCTAGTTTACATAATGTCATTACTTCACATGAACCTTCTCATTATAATCAAGTAAAACATGATCTTACTTGGGTTTAGGCAATGGAAAAGGAACTTGATGCCTTAGAGGCAACTCATACATGGGAACTGACTTCTTTATCACCTAGTAAGAAGGCTATAGGGTGTAAATGGGTTTATAAGACAAAATGTAGACTAGATGGCAATATTGAGAGGCATAAAGCTACATTGGTTGCTAATGGAGATAAGTAAATCAAGGGTAAGGATTTTAAACACACTTTTAGCCTTGTTGCTAAATTTACTACTGTGAGGACAATTGCTTCTTTGGCTGCTACAAAAGGTTGGCATTTTCATCAGGTGGATATCAATAACGCATTCTTGCATGGTTATGTTAAGGAGGAACTCTATATGCAACCTCCACCAGATTACACTAAGGCTTTACCTGGTCAGGTTTGCAAATTTCACACGTCACTGTATGGCGTTAGACAATCTTCTAGGCAATGRAATTTGTAGTTGAGCAAGTTTCTCTTGCAATTTGGTTTTTTGCAGTTCAAGCATGACTTTTCTATGTTTACTAAAGTTGATATGTCAAATTTCATGGTTCTTGTGGCCTATGTAGATGATCTTCTTATTGATGACACAAATCTRCAATCTATTKCATCTTTGAAGACTACCTTACATTCTGCTTTCACCATTAAGGATTTGGGAGAGTTGAAATATCTTCTAGGGATAGAAGTTACTAGAGATCATACTAGGAACAAACTTAATCAAAGAAAGTATATTCTAGATCTGCTAAAGGATACTAAAATGGAGGATTGTATGATTGTAAATTTTCCTTTCCCAAGAGCCTTGAGATTGAATCCAGAGGTGTATAGGAGAATGTTTGACAAATTCCTTTATCTCAATATGACTAGGCCTGATATCTCTTATGTGGTCCAACAATCAATTCAGTTTCTTTCTGATTCCATGTTGCCTTAGATCTTAGAAGACTTACTTGCTTTGTAAATAGATTGACAGTATGAATGGTATTTGTCGACACGATGTGGTAATTAACTTGTTATAAATGGTAATGTTTCATGTGCCTTGAGCCATGTTGGTACTTTTTTGGCCCTTGAAGTGTCGTTAATTCTCAAAGTCCAAATAAGATATACCCTAGCTAGCTTTAAAACATAGTACAGAGAAGCACGAGATCGAATCCACGGAGAAACAAGGTTTTAAATTCAATCCACAATTGCAATCGAGGTGAGAAGAATGGTTAGCTTTGAAATTCAAACTATTAAACTATAACAATTACCAAAACAACTACGTTCAAAACTGAGATTAACAAGGAACTAAGTGCTGCGGAGAGAGGATGATTAGTTCAACAGCTAAGTGAGTAGAACAAGATGTTGCATGAGATGATTAACAATATTACTACTTTATACTCCGCGCTTCAAGAATCCTACAAGAGGGTCAAGGATAAACTTAATCATGCTGGGATTTAGTCTAAGGAGGATTCTGAAGAGAAGGAGGCATCATCACAATCTACTGCTCATTCGAGAGGGAGAAGACTCGTTTTGAGGAGCCGGAAGAAGAGGATGAGGAGAACTGAAGAAGATGCTTTTTAGAGACACGTGAGAGAGGATGAATAGTGAATGTGCCTTGGAGATGATTAATTTCTTCTTTTTCTGCTCATATATTGTTCTAAAGTGCTAACCCTCTCTTTTACTGTACTATATTATGGTTTCGCCTCTCCTAAATTACAAAGACATTATTATTATTATTTTGGTTTGCTACACGGTCTGTAATAACTCTTAATTAGACTACTTTTGGTAAATTACAAGGAACAATCATAAGATCACATCTCTAGAATGCTAATTTAAGCTACCTCATGAATTAACGAATACAATTAGTAGTTTATCTACTTATCGACTTGTGTTATATTATTTCTTTGTTTGTCCTTGTTCCTTTTGATGATGCAAAAGGGGAGAAGTTGGAGTTTGTGCTAATCTTGTGTGTTTGAGCAACTAGAATGAAGGTTTATTCCTTGTTAGAGGTGACAGTTTCAAAAGTCCTAGAAGTGAGTGTATTCAACGACTTTGCTTATATTTTCTAAAGCTTAGAAATAGGTCTAAACAACATTTTGATGTCCTTATTGCAATACATGTTTATGTCAAGAGCTAATAAGTTAAGTTGGTACTTATCTTTGGTACTTAGAATTTTTTATCTTAAAAACTCATATGTCAGTTAGTTGAACTGGATACTATAGCATGACCAGTATGGAACCAGTTGCCTTGATTCTTATTATAAGAATTCTGTTTGAAAGTTTCTTAGTATGATTGTCGTTTAAAGGGGACTAAATGGTTTGTCATTATCAAAAAGAAATTTTGTTGAGTCATTTGGTTTAAGTATTGAATGAGACAACCTAGTGTTAAATTGTCATATTGCTATGTATTTTTGTTGTATGCACATGTTTAACAAAGATAAAGTTCAATGGAAACAAGACATAGTTTTTGAAGTCAAAGTCTTGAAGATTGCATGAAAATCATGTTCAAAGAATGTAATAGCTTCAAGTCTTTATACAATGTAAGTGATATAAGAGTTGATAAACTATAAATGCGAAAAATAAGAGAAATGCGTTAGTTGTGCATAACAAGGAATTTCGATTCCTTGGTTTTTACAGCTAAAGTAAACACAGCTGACTAGAACTAATTTGGGAACAGATCTGAACCAGTCTGTTAGTGTAGACACCCAAAAGTGTCTCTCTAAATTGAATAGCCGATGAGGAAAAGTATGACATCTCGAAATAGATTTGATTCCGGAAGTCACGATAAAATCCATAAACCATAACCTATTAGCACAGGTCGAATTAAAGTTAAGTTTGAAGTCATATGCCGAGAGCTAAGAAGCACAGACACTCCGCAAAGGTAGCGTAACCCGTGTTAGACACGTGTCGGAAACGGACACTCCTCGGACACGCGTAAATTCGTGTCTGACACACAAAAGACGTATCCAATTTTTTAGTGTATTTTGGACACACGGACACGGATTGAAAACGCGATGGACACGTGACAAACACATTTTCGAGAACAAGACTTAATATTCTCGTGTCCACGTGTCCGCTATTTTTAAGTTAACGTTTTCTCGTACCCGTGTCATGTCCGTGTTTGTTTTGGTGCAACCTATGTCGAGAGCTCAATAATAGGCGGAAAATAGTTATTTTAATTATTTTCTATTTTTAGGGCATTTTTCTTAGTAAAAACAATTTTTTAGAATTATTTCTAAGGTCGTTTCTAAGATTTTTCATTCTCATCTTATTCCTCTCATTTTTCTGATTTCGCTAGTATTTTACAAAAAAAAATCTGATTTTTCTACGATTTTCTATGATTTTTATTAGTTTGCAAAATAATTTTCGAAAATAAATAAATTCAGAAATTCTTAGATAAATCAAGATAATTCGGGAATGATCCGGAATATTCTACAAAATTAATCTTGTCCAACAAGTTTATCCAAAAGTGGATAAAAGTTAATTCGGATAGCAATTAGATCCAAAAATACAGATGCGGAATACGGAACGAAGGACAGTTAAAAAAAAATACTATAGTGTATATACGAATGTGCGGACATGGCATCCATGTCAGAACATTGATGTTGTTGCGAAAACAGTTTCTAAACTACCAAGATCTTCAAGTGGATTCTCAAGATTTTGATTGGATGAAGTATCATCCTCTTTGAAAACACCCAAAAGTGTCTCCCCAAATTGAATAACCGATGAAGAAAAGTATGACATTACGAAATAGATTTGATTATGAAAGCTGTGGAGAAATCCATAAATCAAACACATTTGCATGAGTTGAATTAAAATTGATTTCGAAATCATACACCGAGGGCCCAATAATAGGCGGAAAATATTTATTTTAATTATTTTCTATTTTTAGGGCATTTTTCATGGCAAAACGACTTTTTAGAATAATTTCTAAAGGTCATTTCTAAGTTTTTCATTCTCATCTTATTCTTCTCATTTTTTGAGTTCTCCAGTATTTTTAGATTATTTTTCTGACTTTCTTTGATTTTCTATGATTTTTACAAGTTTTATAAAATTATTTTCGAAAGTAAATAAATTCATAAATTCTAAGAGAAATCCAGAAAATTCGAGAACGATCAGGACTGTTCTAGAAGATTAATCTTGATCTCCAAGGAAGCCAAAATCAGATAAAGGATAATTCTCGAATAACAAATTAGATCCAAAAGATATAGATGCAAAAATTTCCAAAGATATCTGACAAAAGATAGATTGAATTAGTCTTTGCTATCTTATCTTTCCCCAAAACGCCTATAAGTACATGCTCTCGGTGCTTATTCGAACATCAACAAAAAAACAACAAAAATCACTACTCGAAGTGCAATTCAAAGCTCTCAAAAGTCTCTCTCTCATTCAAATTCAATCCACAAACACAAACCACTCCAAAAATCAAAAGTCCCTCAAAATTGACGTAGCTTTTGGAGTCGTATCTTTGCGGATTTAGGTACAAATTCTGAGACTGTTCAATCAAACTCTCTTTCTTCTTTTGTTATTAATTTTGATTATTATACTACATTGAATTTCTTTTTGCTTTCGGTTTTCAATCATGTAAATTCATTCGTTTTCAATAGTTTTCGACTTATCGCAATAGTTTAATTGTAATTGTCATCGCTGACGATTTCTATTGTTACGATAAGCGATTAAATTGGAAGCAATGCTTTTGATACTCGAACCTTTCTTTGTTTTCTTTCACTTTGGTAACGATACAAGGTGAGTAGATTCATATGTATTTGAGTTTCGATTTCTATATATATTATTCCTAATCTTTATGCCTATGACTCTTTCGATTGCTTAATCAAGATCGGAATTTACTTGAATCACATTAAATTCAGATTAATTATGGACGGACGGATTTTAGGCACCATATTAATTTGATTAATTCGAAGTGGTCACAATCATAAGATAGGTAGCGATGCATGCTTAATCGAAATCAACTTTTGTATTGTTTTTAGCGCACTTTCTAAGATTAAATCGATAGGCTCTTTGAATTCAATTATTATGATTTATGGAACTAYAATGAGACCGAGTAGAGGCCGCTACATGCSGGCGGWTTGGGTCAAAGATCTTTTCCGTACCATGTCTCCGAACCCACACTTTGGTTACTAGACCAAACAATGGGGCCATTAGTTTGGCACCAATGTTTCGAGCGTCCGTGATTAACCTGTATAGGCATGGTGGCGATCCCCTCTATCGACAACACACCCCCAACGCACTCACGTGCAATATCAATTCAAAATCGACGTAGGACGTAGGCCCGACGAGGGCATATTCCTACACTCTTGATTATCCGTTCTTCGAGTAGACCGTTTAGGGGCCATGATTGAGAAGTAACTGATATACTGTAAACTTCTCTCCCACTGTGGTCGCCAAAAAACCTATTGAGGTGATTTTTCATTTCACCAACAAGTCAACCGCCCAATATAGTTTTTGGTTTGGTAGGAGGTTGCCCATCTGGTTACTGATAATATAGATAACCTCGCTAACATAAAAATGGCTCCTAAGATCGTAGAAGAAGTCAAGAGGATGTGAATGTAAGGAAATAATTTTTTTGTGGAATAAAACTGAAGCTTAAAACAAACAAAGATAAAGAGAAACGAAATCCATCCATTAATAAAGTAAGGATAGGGTCACACTACAACTGTATCACAAGGAAGGATGGTTAACTCATGTTTACTCAATTGAGATAACAATGAACACGCTACTGATGTGTTGAGTCCCTTATGTTTTGATTGATGACAAATAGAAACACTGAATAGGAAACAAGACATTGAAATGTGAATATAGTTGGTGGGGAACGAGCTAAAATTAGAATGATGTTTCCTTAGACAAGTTATTACTCATATGTGTTATTTATTGAACTAACTTGTCTATATCTAGGGAACAGTTAGATATATGTAAAGTTCCATGTACTAGTGAGGAACTAGTAGGAAACTGTTTCCTTGACTCCTATGCTGAAAAAGCGGTCCTATATTTGTTATTGTGCATTAACTTTGTTTATATGTTGCCAACAGGCTAAGTATTATTCCAAGACTTGGAGCACGGTGGCCTTTCGAAGATTATTCGAAGAAAGGATGCAAAGGCTCATGATATGAGTTTTCAAGGAAAGTTTCAAGTCTTGAAGATTACATGGAAAAGAAGATTTCTACTGTATAGTTTTTCTAGGATTCATGTAATGTGCTCCATCGTCATGATTTTATTTGGGTATTATATCTATAAGTGTAATATATGTTGTGAATTCTGGTACAAAAAGCTTAGACAGAATTCCAAGAACATACTCAAAGTAGGGAAACCAGTTTGAGGAACCAGGTTCACTACTGGATATCTGTAACTGCTTGTTTTGAAATGGTTTCATAAAATATTTCCTTCAAAAGATGTGTTATAAAATACTCTAAGCAGTTGGATAAAATAAGTGTATATATTTTGATCACCATAATACTAGGAGTATTTATCTTATTTGATTTTATTCTTGGATAAAATTGAAAAAGATAAATACTTTCCATAAATCACATAATAGCTTCTAGATCAAGTTTGTGTGATTTATGAAAACTAGGGTTATGTATCCAAAGCTTATATATGTACACTCACTCGTCCATATTCCATACATCTCTCTCGCGTATTAAATTTGGAGTTTATTTTTGAGAGAAAACACTTAAAGCCAAAACCCTACATCGAGTTATATACAAGTGCACTTTAGAGCGTAATATATTCTCTTTATTAGCTTTCAAGAAGTGAGATCAAAAGAGAGAAAACATCTATTGTTATTGTGATCAACTAAGGGGTTAATTGCTGGCTGAGTGCTTGTGAGTTCAAACACAAAGGGCTTACGAGTGTAAGTCGAGTGCACATTCAGAGTCGAGTGTGGGGTGTACTGGTTCCCGGAGTAAGGAAACAGTAGGGAGTGTGTTCTTTATTTTTCAGAGTAGATTAAGAAAAACATAGGGTAGAAGGACGTAGGCCAAAGTTGGCTGAATCTCGATAAATCTTGTGTTTCCTTTATTGCTTTACTTATATTTCGCTGCTTACAAGAACCAGCCCAAATGGTTCCTCACACAATTGAAAATAAGGAAAAATTGACTAAGGCTATTAATCACTCAATTCACCCCACCTCTTAATTTAGTGCTCTAAAACCTTCATGATCCATTATAGGATGAACTACGCTGCGCTAAATCATACTTGGCTACTAAGCCATACGGCTAAGGAAAGCTAAATGCTAAGAAAGATAGATGCTTGTTTGATTATGTGTTTTGTTCGTCCTTTTATTCTGCTCTAGCTTCATCTATTTATACGCCTCAATGGTAGAGATCATGGGTGGTTAATAGCGATAACTACTACATTAAAAGTCTATTGCAACACTAAAAATTGTTGCAATATAGGGAAAAAAAACTGTTGCAATATGCATGCCTAATGCAACAGTTTACCATTTACCATTTGTTGCATTTGGTGGCGTTGCATTAGATCAAATGCAACAGTTATTGGAACCTAGCTAATGCAACAGTTTTGTGAAATATTTGTAAACCGTTGCATTAGGTCTATTGCAACACTTAGTTTGTTGTTCCCAATTCACTAATAAAGTAATTTAAGTCGAATAAACATCAACAAACAATACGGATGGTTATCCTTATATTCTATTCATAGAGTTTGGAAAATTGAACGGAAAAAAAGAGAAAAATTTATCTGATTTGATTTCTTATCACTTCGTTGATATGAAGCTGGATTGAAGAAAAGAATTGCAAAAAATGTTAACTGAAACAAAATTTTCAACCCAAAACACAAAATAAAACCCCAAAAAAATAGATATAGAATAGAAGATATCCCAATATTGCAATTTGAGGTTTACTTTTATGAATAATAAAAGTGAATTGGAAAACAAATTTAGAGAAATTGCGAGAATTTGGGGGTGAAGCGAAAGAGTGTCGATGTTGGCCAATTGGAGTATTAGTGAAGCTTTGAGATTGAAAAATAAACCCTCAAAATTTTGAATTACACGAAAATTTCAAACACAATTAAAAGAGTCCGCCAATTTGGCCAGTGTTGCATTATCCCAATTAACTATATTCACCTTCCTTCCTAATTATTACCCTAATAGAACAGTTTAAAAAAATTGTTGCATTTGATAAGGGAAGTGTTGCATTTGATACCCTATTGCAACAATTAAGATAGAATGTTACTTATATTTGTTGCATTATATATAAATGTTGCATGAAATCGTTACGTTAGCTTAAGTTGTTGCATATAAGTGTCGCATTAGCTTAAATTGTTGCATAAAAGTTTTGCATTAGCATAAATCGTTGAAAATAAGTGTTGCGTTAGCTTTTTAATGTAGTAGTGACTCCTTTGACAGTTTCTTGCATTCTTTCCTTAATATTTGAATCTCCGCGCTTTCCCTCCAAGCCTCCTTTGTCGGTTGGTGCTTCTTGGGCCTTCTTCTATTGGACCATTTCTAAGTGGGCCACTTCTATCATAATTCCTTCTAGCACTTATGTTCTATCGCGATTGAATTACTTAAAAAGTGTCAAGTACCACCAGTCTCTTTTGATCGGTAGTCTTGCTGGTTGTCGCCAGTTAAACGTCACTAGTCAAACTCTTGGTTAATTTATCATTCTGCAGGTTAACGAAGTCAAATGAGTATTTTTAATCATTCATAGGTATAAACGAATAAATTATGCACAATAATTTAGACACGAACAAGAATGATATTATATGTTATATTAATCTTGATTTTTTTTACGTAATTTTTTTTACACCCTTAAATCTATTGTTTAAAATAAAATTTTCACTAAGAGGAAGTAAATATTTTTCTATTGAAGTAAATTTATCTACTTATGGGGTGTTTGGGAAGTGGGAATAAGGGGTGGGATTGGGATTAAAAATCCCAATGATATGACCCCTTATTCCCTTGTCTCGGAAGTGGGAGTTGGAGAAAATAGGGGGAATGGATTAGGATTATTCATTATTTTTGGGGTTATTCCCACCAATTTCATTATCTAAGGGGTAGCTATTAGGGGTCGTAATAGATTTTGGGATAAAATGACGCAAATGCCATTAATAAAAAAGAAGGGTGGAAAATATTAATAGGGGTATTTGAGTAATTTTGTGACTTATTCCTAATCTATTTAAAATTCTATTCCTATTAGTATATCAAAAAATGAAAAGGGAAATTTTGGTCAAACCCCCGTTAATGACTTGTGAGTTGTGAGTAGACTAGTTAAGTATCCTACGGAGACTCTTTTACTTCATTGACCCTGAATAAGCAAAGAAAAAATGGGTGTTTGGGAATGGGGAAGCTCGGTCATCGATGTGATGAAACAAAGAACTCCTGACATGACTCCGGCAACAGATGTTTGCCGCAAAAGCTACAACTTCTGCCGGGATTCTACCACTAGCCTAGCASGTGAGGCTCACGTGTATATCTCCGATGATCAAGTTCGTGACAACGTTGGTCGTCTCGCCAAACATACTGCTCTTTATATCGCCAAATCTTACGGTACGTATCCTCATATGAGTTATATCGCACTCGATTTTCATTGTTGTATGAAATATTTGTCTGTTATTCTCAGTAATTGAAGTCCCTAATCACTGAAGTTCAGAACAAATTAATGTAGTGTTAAGAGTTTGGTCCTGTAATTGAGCCCAAATTAAGGGTACGGGGGGGCAGGGGCAGGGGCAGGGGCAGGGCTGGACTGGGCTTTGCGCCGGGTATTATAGAGTTAACCGCCAATGCATGCCTAGATTTACCAGTTAGGCCAATACAGGATCATCAAGTGCCAGAACCGGAGAATTTTGAATTAGCCGAACCCTAATTGAATATCGAAAATCAAACGATAACCCTCTTTAATTATTGTTTGATTACTTACTCCCTGTTTGATTTCTTAACTTTTTGTACAAATTCTTTTTGTCAGATCAGTTGTTCTGCCTTGCCACCTTCATTAGCAGTGTTTGCATGTTCTATTGTTTATCAATTAGGCCTGTAATTCGGTTCAACAGTTACTCTTGAAACCACAGTTCAGTTCAATTCAGTTTGAGACAGTGTCAGTTCAGTTTCGGTTTGGTAGCAGTCAGTTCAATTCAGTTTGACCAAGTTCGTTCAGTTCAAGTTCTTGGCGGATTGAACAGTTCAGTTGAGTACAGTTCAGTTCAATGCAGTTAAATAAAAAGTTCAGTTCAGTTCGTTTGGTGATAACAATTCAGTTCAATTCGGTTGAAGAAAAATCAATTCAGTTCAGTTCAGTTTTGGTTGGTATCGATTCACTCAATTTGGTTGAGTCGTGATTCAGTTCGGTTCGTTTGGTGGTAACTTGGTGTCGGTTTAGATCAAAATTTAGTT
>SNQN01004426.1:37894-51995 GCA_008642245.1 Bassia scoparia
GAATTTGGGGGTGAAGCGAAAGAGTGTCGATGTTGGCCAATTGGAGTATTAGTGAAGCTTTGAGATTGAAAAATAAACCCTCAAAATTTTGAATTACACGAAAATTTCAAACACAATTAAAAGAGTCCGCCAATTTGGCCAGTGTTGCATTATCCCAATTAACTATATTCACCTTCCTTCCTAATTATTACCCTAATAGAACAGTTTAAAAAAATTGTTGCATTTGATAAGGGAAGTGTTGCATTTGATACCCTATTGCAACAATTAAGATAGAATGTTACTTATATTTGTTGCATTATATATAAATGTTGCATGAAATCGTTACGTTAGCTTAAGTTGTTGCATATAAGTGTCGCATTAGCTTAAATTGTTGCATAAAAGTTTTGCATTAGCATAAATCGTTGAAAATAAGTGTTGCGTTAGCTTTTTAATGTAATAGTGACTCCTTTGACAGTTTCTTGCGTTCTTTCCTTAATATTTGAATCTCCGCGCTTTCCCTCCAAGCCTCCTTTGTCGGTTGGTGCTTCTTGGGCCTTCTTTTATTGGACCATTTCTAAGTGGGCCACTTCTATCATAATTCCTTCTAGCGTTTATGTTCTATCGCGATTGAATTACTTAAAAAGTGCCAAGTACCACCAGTCTCTTTTGATCGGTAGTCTTGCTGGTTGTCGCCAGTTAAACGTCACTAGTCAAACTCTTGGTTAATTTATCATTCTGCAGGTTAACGAAGTCAAATGAGTATTTTTAATCAGTCATAGGTATAAATGAATAAATTATGCACAATAATTTAGACACGAACAAGAATGATATTGTATGTTATTAATCTTGATTTTTCTTACACCTTTAAATCTATTGTTTAAAATGAATGCTCAAAATAAAATTTTCACTAAGTGAAACAGAGGAAGTAAATATTTTTCTATTGAAGTAAATTTATCTACTTATGGGGTGCTTGGGAAGTGGGAATAAGGGGTGGGATTGGGATTAAAAATCCCAATGACCCCTTATTCCCTTGTATCGGAAGTGGGAGTTGGAGAAAATAGGGGGAGAGGATTGGGATTATTCATTATTTGTGGGGTTATTCCCACCAATTTCATTATCTAAGAAGTAGCTATTTGGGGTCGTAATAGATTTTGGGATAAAATGACGCAAATGCCATTAATGGAAAAAGAAGGGTGGAAAATATTAATAGGGGTATTTGAGTAATTTTGTGACTTATTCCTAATCTATTTAAAATTCTATTCCTATTAGTACATCAAAAAATGAAATGCGAAATTTTGGTCAAACCCCCGTTAATGACTTGTGAGTTGTGAGTAGACTAGTTAAGTATCCTACGGAGACTCTTTTACTTTATTGACCCTGAATAAGCAAAGAAAAAAATGGGTGTTTGGGAATGGGGAAGCTCAGTAATCGATGTGATGAAACAAAGAACTCCTGACATGACTCCGGCAACAGATGTTTGCCGCAAAAGCTACAACTTCTGCCGGGATTCTACCACTAGCCTAGCAGGTGAGGCTCACGTGTATATCTCCGATGATCAAGTTCGTGACAACGTTGGTCGTCTCGCCAAACATACTGCTCTTTATATCGCCAAATCTTACGGTACGTATCCTCATATGAGTTATATCGCACTCGATTTTCATTGTTGTATGAAATATTTGTCTGTTATTCTCAGTAATTGAAGTCCCTAATCACTGAAGTTCAGAACAAATTAATGTAGTGTTAAGAGTTTGGTCCTGTAATTGAGCCCAAATTAAGGGTACGGGGGGGCAGGGGCAGGGGCAGGGGCAGGGCTGGACTGGGCTTTGCGCCGGGTATTATAGAGTTAACCGCCAATGCATGCCTAGATTTACCAGTTAGGCCAATACAGGATCATCAAGTGCCAGAACCGGAGAATTTTGAATTAGCCGAACCCTAATTGAATATCGAAAATCAAACGATAACCCTCTTTAATTATTGTTTGATTACTTACTCCCTGTTTGATTTCTTAACTTTTTGTACAAATTCTTTTTGTCAGATCAGTTGTTCTGCCTTGCCACCTTCATTAGCAGTGTTTGCATGTTCTATTGTTTACAATTAGGCCTGTTAATTCGGTTCAACAGTTCTTGAAACCAAACAGTTCAGTTCAATTCAGTTTGATGACAGTGTTCAGTTCAGTTTCGGTTGGTAGCAGTTCAGTTCAATTCAGTTTGACCAAGTTCGGTTCAGTTCAGTTTTGGGCGGATTGAAACAGTTCAGTGAGTACAGTTCAGTTCAATGACTTAAAATAAAAGTTCAGTTCAGTCAGTTTTGATAACAATTCAGTTCAATTCGATTGAAGAAAATCTAATTCAGTTCAGTTATCATTTAGGTTGTATCGATTCAACTCGAATTTGTTGAGCCGTGATCAGTTCGTTCGATTTTGGTTGGTAACTTGGTCGTTTAGATCAATAATTAGTTAAACGTGATTCATTTCCAATTCGATTTCGGTTGATAACGATGAATTCCATTCAATTGAATTGGGTCCTATCCAGTTCTTGATCGGTTGAAATGTGTTCGCTTGGAATAAGATAAATGTCATGAGTATGAAAATATTGTAAAGTCAACTATCACTTCGTATAGATCAAAAACTCAATGATATCGAAGTTAATAATTATGATGCTTACCGACAATACATTCTAAAGAGAAAATGATTGTTTATCAACAGTCTAATAACGATAGGTTTCATACATTTTAGGTGAAAAGCATATAAGATGTTTGATGTGAGTTATAGTTATTTATGTGATATCTTAATGTCTACTTTATATTGATGATTGAAAAGCAGAGTATCTAGTGAGATCTTAGAATGAAGTTTCTAAAGAAATTCATTAACTTATTACAATGTTTCGCAAAAAAAATGTTAACACTTGTAACAGTTCTCTTTATATATTATACAGAGTTCCCAAATATGAGACTTCCTATAAAGTAAGATTAGATTGAAAAGGATAAGAATTTCTCAATCTTGTACATGATAATTAGTGATATTTTCGTAACTTGTCTTAGACAATAAACCATGTTCAGTGTAGATTACATGCCCAGTTTTGCTAAAACCCTGTCTATTTCATTATTTATCATAGTTTTATGTATATAATCATACAAATATTTTACCTGTCTCGATATATACCATGTCAAAATTATAAATAGATTGTTCGATGATGATTCAAAACCTTGTCAATTTTTATACGAACCATAAACTTAATATTAGTTAATTAAGTCTCTCTTATTCCCGAGTCTAATTAATTTTCAACTATAGTCTTCATATAATCGAATATTTCCAATTCCATTAAATAAACTCATTGAAAATATTTCAAAATATCTTTTTGGTGTATTTGTACCTTTCGATTCAATATAAAAATTATATAAATACCAATAACATATTAACTAGTTCAATAATCAACTCATCTTATTATCAATCATACTAAGCTAACTTTAAAACTATCTACGTTAATATATTTATTATAAACGAGTTTAAGACACTAATAAATCATTAATTTATATATATTTGATCATTAATTTAACAGGTTATTGTTACATGAAACTAAATCCATAAATGCAATACATACATTATCTCTAATTTTTACAATATAAAATGCACACAATATAAAAATTAGAAACAGATTAAACTATGAATACTAACTTTTAAAACTAAAATAAATATCATTCAATAATACAATAATAACATAAAAATCTAGTATTTCAATATAATTACTATCCACAAAATAGTAACATACACATGTCATGTCAATATCCAGACGACTAATCAATGGCAAAAAATAATGTCATGTCAATGATCCAAGACAACTAATCCAATGCAAAAACTATTGTCATGTCACCAATCACATGCCCTAATCATGACAAAGCTAATACATTCTCAATCCATGCCTACTATAGCAAATGTCTTTAAGTTGGAGGAAAATCCTTTTAAATGGAGGAAAGCTAATGCCGCGTCGTCAAAGTATTTATTGATCCATAACTTTTACAAATTAATTTGTACATACATTAGTAAGATAATTAACGTTAAATAATTTATTAAGATTCAAATAGTTGTTTATTAATTATCTATATTTCAGTTTAATTTCAATTTCAGTGATTTCAGTTTCGTTTCAATAATTTTGGTTTCATTTATTTCGTTTAGTTTATTTCTTCAATTGATTGCATTCGTTAGTTCGGGTTCGTTTATTCTTGTTCAGTTGTTACAGTTTATTACGTTATTTCAGTTATCTCAGTTCCAGTCTCGTTTCATTAATCTCAGTTCAGTTAATTCAGTTCAGTTTTATGTTACAGTTAATTTCAGTTTTCAAACGTTATTTCAGTTTCAGTTTGTTCAGTTCAGTTACAGTTCATTTTCATTTATTATCATTTCAAATTCAGTTTCAGTTTTAACATTCAGATTAAATCAGTTACAGTTCATTCAGGTCAGTTTATTCAGTTAAATATTCAGTTATTTCAGTTCAATAATCAGCTTGATAAAAATTGACATTCCTATTTACAAATGAAAGCTATGCGTTAATTATTGTGAAACGTGAATTATTTGTGAATAGTATTAGTAACCCAACTATATAATTACTCTCTCAATCCCAAAAAAAGATGCAAATATAAGGTTCATTTTTTAAGTTTTAAATCAAAGTTAGAGGAGATAAAAAAACACCAGTGGAGGGGAGGTTTTTTTTTTTTTTTTGAGTAAAATAAGTAAACGAGGGAAAAGGTCAGACAGTCGTCTCTCAGACTGCGTCCTAAACCTACGAAGGTCAGAAAAAAGGAAAATTTCATCCATAAAAGGATCATTATCCTGGTGAGCGGAGCAAAATGCCCAAAAGCCAGGTAGTCAGCGCACGGTTCCTTCACGAAAAATTGTGCAGGAATGAGTGTCAAACGTGCGAAAATATTGATATCCCATCAGAGTGTAATAACCAAGAGTAGCAAAGAACCGCGTAAAATATTTGATAACGTTAGTACCCTTCAACAATAAGTGCAAACCCAGACTAGAGCAAGTAAAAGACCATTCGGAGTCCCCATAGCCTCTGCACCAGGGAAGGAAGTGGAACCAAAAGCTAAATCGAGCAGCATGCAGACCATATGTTCTAATAAGGACTCCCCCTGTGCCGTTGTTGCTGACGACCCTAAAATTTAGCTTTACCACACCCAGGGGGAGGAGGACCAGAAAATGACTGAACGTTTAAGGAGGGGAGAGGAGAGGCAGAAGGGTATCCACAGAAATCTAGAGACACTTCGGAAAACGCAGAAAAGCAAGGAAAATCAAGAGGGAAAAAGGTAGAATTTAAGATTGTGCATGCGGACTTCCAAATACTCCAAATTATAGATAAATTTACTCAGGCGAGCAGGGATTGGAGATGGAGTCGCGGATAGTAGGTCTAAGAGCCAACAACAGGAGAGGAGATAACCAAACCAATGAGGAGACGTTGTGTCACCATAGCGTAGCAATAAACAACACTGGAGAAAAGATGGTATGGGATCAGGAACGAGACAAAGTGGACACTCCAGGGGATATCTAAATTGCGGGGAAAGACATCCAGGTAGGGATACTATTGATGGAGTAATTGCCACAAGAATAGTTGTAGTTTAGAGCAATAGATAAAGCCAAATCTTTGATCCCGGTAAGGGCAGCATCAAACCTGGGCTACCAGTGGCGGCTTAATCGTAAAATCTCGATTTTAGAGAATCCCAAACTAGTGCATCCAGATCGGTAAGGACAGGAATCCCCAATATTGTGAGAAGACATGAGATGAGCTATGTAGAGAGGAAACGCATTCAGAATTTCGCAAAACATGGTCCACTGAGTCAATGTTTAGAAACTGACAGCGGCATATTAAGGTAACAAGGAACTGAAGAGTAAACCCAATGTTCAAGCCAAAAAATAACCGTGCCATCCCCAGGCTTCCATCGAATTGCCCTTTCAGAAGAAGGGACGGACCACATACAGGATTGTTTTCCAAATCACAATCCACTTGGCTGGGTTATATGTACAAAAAACTTTGTATGAGATACTTCTAATGAACTATTGGACCCACAGTTACGAATGATCGGAGAAACCTTCCAGCCTATTTACACCAAAAAGCCGTGTTCACCGCTGCAGTCTCCGAACCCAAACCTCCTGCATTTCAGATACAATAGTAGGACCAAGAGATACAGGGGAATTGCATTTTTTTTAACGATTTTGTCCAAAAGAAGTTGCGGTTGACGGCAACAAGCTGCTGCAAACCTTAGCCGAATTTTCAGCGGTAGTCATGCAAAAAGGATAGTGCGAAAGTGACTCTGTACTTAAACAGTCTACTGCTTAGAGGTGAATTTCGTTTCCAATATCAAATGCTATCTGATTGTGACAGCAAGTGGAAAAGAATCTGTGTTGAACTTCGCCTATCAAATAGACTCCTAATATCTCCCCAAGAAGAACTTTAGGTCATATTGAAAGTGCTAGCAAGACGTCGTTAGTCGGGTTGGGGACTAATTTGGAAAAATAACTGGAAGATTGTGAAGTTGATTAACTGACCAACCATATCGGCAAGAGAAAGAATACGCAGAGATAAGAAAAAAGTTTAGTGCCTTTACAATACATAGCTTCATCCCAAAAAGAAGACATGCAAAGGCGTAGCGGAAGGACAAAGTTTGACACCAATACCGATTTGGTGAAGTAAGCACGGAGTAAACTACGGATAGAATTTCCATGCACGAATTAATGCGCTGTGAAGCGGTCCCCTTGGCGAGGCCTCGGAAGCCTAATTAGTTGGTGAATTATTAATTACGGGAGTACTAACGTAGTACAAACCGCTTTGACCTAATTGATCCTGTCTATTAAACCCAAAGTGATAAAGTAGCCCCAAAAAATCCCATCGAGTCGATCGTAAGCTTTTTCCATGTCGAGTTTCAGACAAAGCAACCCCTGTGTTTTTCGACTTATTAAATGAGATTGAAACCTCATGGACCAATGATTTATCTTGTATAGCTCAGTGAGTGCGAAAGCGCTCGTAGGGGCCAATAATTTTTGCGCATAGATAGACGGTTAACCAAGGATCTTTGAAATTCTTTATAGACCGATTGTCAGACTATCGGCGTAGTTGAGCATCGAGAAGCTGAGGAATCTCGGATCAGGTTGTAAATATAGTATGGTTAGCTACGCCAACATTTGCCATGGAAAAAAACCACGATATGCCTAGTCAAATCATTGCGATGATATGCAATATGCCTGAAAGAACTTTAGGTCCATAACATCCAACCACGCTTGGTAGGGCACATATCGAAGAAAGCTTTTTATTCAGATCCTAATCGGGATGAAGAGTAAGGTTATCGTCGCCGTGACGACCGCTGGATCCAACCAAAGATCAAAAACGAGGGAAATGGGCAATAAAGCGATGTGAACTCGTTTTGAAAAAATAAGTCTGTTAAGCATCTGGAATCAACCCATTGATTGTCGTCATTTTGAAGAACGAATATCTGAGACTTACGCCTCCGCTCACGCATCAAATTGTGAAAAAACTTCGAAATTACGCGCCCTGAGTTAAGCCAGGAGTGACGAGCAAACTTACCCTCAATACTTTTGGCCAAAAGTAGAAGTTTTTCGCCTGATTAATAGACGATAAAGGTGTTGCTCAACAATGGACATTAAAGATTCTGTTGACCTGTGTTATTCTAAATTAGAATCTTATCATAATTAACATTGAGTTGATTTTGAATCATTACCATATTACGAAAGTTCCAATCTTAAGCGCGAATTGATACTTGCAATTCTTGGTGATACAAAAAGAAACGAAGCCCTCAAACGATGAAGCCGTGTTTGCGAACATAGTCCATCCTTATCTAGGTCCACTATTTTTAAAACAAATTTAGAAAGAGAGTAACATATGTGAGTAAAGATCAAAGACAATGATCGGAGCATAAAAGTGCTCCATAGAGAGAAAGACGAAGGATAAATATCGTTGCCACAAATGTTCCGCTAAACAACGATCCAACTTCTAGACTAATGCGGCCTAGTACTTTTTCATGAGAAATTGGCGCCAGTAGAAGGACATCGAAGGAATTATGTGGACACAAAAGAGTTAAGCGCGACAATGGCTGGCAGAAGCGGTTGCCTCCCTTTTTGTCGATGGAATTTAACATGATTTATATCACCAATAACCATCCAAGAGAAAGATGACATAGTAAGAGCAGTAAGTAATCCAAAAGAAAGCTTATCGCGTTTCTTGTCAGGTGCATAAATGGCGACAGATAAAGACAAATTTAGACTTGTCAAACACGAGAGGATCCCACAAACGATGTTCCAAGAAAATTGACATGAACTGTAATCGCAGAGAATTCCACAAATCCACATGCCACCACAATGACCATTAGATCAATAATTGATATTATCAAAAATAGTGCGACTAAAGGCGAGCCTATTTGATGGAGATAGCTGGTTCTCCATAAAACATTACAAAATACAGGTGAAAAGTTTACGCAGGTAAATAAGCTCACTAAGAGTTGGGTTTCTTGAGACCCCTTGCACTTTCCAACTAATTATTTTTCATTAAGATAATGGGAATAAGTTAATGATGATGAGACGCAACAAAAATCAAATAAATCAAGATATATAGAGCCAAGGGAAAAAAAGATTATAGAAAGACAGAATCATAAGGGTAGTAATGTAGAAGATATTACAACTGATGCAAAAAGATTTAAAACTAACGAGTTAAAAAAGATTTCGGACTATAAGAGCATACAAAATGGATCGATTGAAAATCGAAGAAAGACCGAAAAATATTAGGAATACAAACCAAAAGCGGGATAAACCTAAAGGTATACATTTTACTTAACGTTACAATAAATACCAAACAATGGGCAAAAAAAAGAATCCGCAAAAGAAGAGGAAAAGGAATCCGCAAAGCCACAATATCCAGAAAAGCACAGCAAGCAGAACCTACAAGAACAAGGCAAACCAAGGCCAAAAGAAAGCATTAATAACCGAAAAAAAAGGGTACCAAAGAAGAAATAAAAACCTTAAAATAAAAGGCACAAGGAAGGATACAAAACCTAACATACAAGGCACAATATGAATAGAGGCGCAAGACAGTAAAAA
Source organism: Bassia scoparia (assembly GCA_008642245.1). Lineage (NCBI taxonomy): Eukaryota > Viridiplantae > Streptophyta > Magnoliopsida > Caryophyllales > Amaranthaceae > Bassia > Bassia scoparia. The sequence goes on from SNQN01004426.1 coordinate 46,977, forward strand.
GGAAAGAAGCACAAAAACAAGTGAGGCTCAGGATATAACAAAACATCATAGTTCCACAGGTACCAATTGGAGCAGAGACTCATCACCTCTAAAAGGACCAAAAAAACAAGGAAAGAAAGCCAGTAAACTGTCCGAAAAAAATAAGTAGAGAAAAGGCAGAAAAGTGGACGAAAAAACATGTACCCAAAAAAGAGGAATAAACAATGGACAGAAACAGAGCAGAAAGGAAAGGGTAACAGATGGGTAGGCAACCCACCAAAAAAGACGAGCTTGAATAAAAAACAGCCTGAAGCACAGTACCGAAACAGGAACCAAAAGGGTATATAAAAAACACACAAGCAGGAGAAAAAAAAAGCAACAAAGACAGAAAAGAAGCCCATAAATAAACCAAAAGTGTCCAGGAGAGGGAGTATACTGCACCATGATGCCAAAATGTAAGACCAACGAAATGGGCACAACGCAGAGGAGAGAGGAAAGCAGCAGTAAATAGGAATGGCACCAGAAATCCAAGAATGTCAAGTGCACACAAAACAATACTGCAAACCCAAAACTCCTCATGTAGCTCCAAACACTTGTTGGAAGGAACTCATAACAAAGGTAATAACATCATTGCCAACCACAAAAGACAAACAATAAGGAAAATAGAGACAAAATAAGGCAAAGGGGACTGTACAGTAGACAACAGAGAAGGGGAGAAGCAAAAAGAAAACAAGGACAATGAAAAAAATAGTAACAAACAAAACACAAAGTAGCCAAAATATATTATTTAGCAAAAGGGGGAATGTAAGCAGCCTATAAAGGATAGAACTAAAATAAATAACAAAAGAAAAAAATACAAGGAAGGACCATAACATTAGTGGAACAATATGAAATAAACGAATGAAAAAGAAAACAAAGAAATAAAAAGACACAAAAAAAGGAGCCACTTATATAGGAAAGCAACTACTCATCAGACCGAAGAACGGAGAAGCAGTCATCTAATCAAAGGTCCTCCTCCCTTTTGCTAAGACTCAGAGGGCATAGGAGAGGGAGCATCAAAACTGATAAGGCCAAGAGTGAAAAAACCTCAACTCCGTCGAAGGAGAGGAGGTGGCATGCGACCAGGAGACATGAACGGGGGGAATAGGTAGAGCAACCAAGGGTCATCTAAGGCAGGAGAAAAGTTCATGATTCATCCATTAGATTCAATTACAGCAGACATCATTATGGTGGAGTAGCCGGAGCCAATAGGAGGAGGCCATAGTGGGAACGGTGATGGACAGGAGAGGTAGGAGAACAACGAAGCCGCTGAACAGAGAACAGGAGGAGGGCTCTCAGGGAGCACCTCACGAGAACACCCTTGATCCACTTATTAGGAGTGGGCAAATGGTAGTAGTAGTAGAACCCAGGGGAAGGCAAAACGGCTCTATTGATGATGAGAGCATGGAGGTTACCCTAGAGGGCGCAACTCCAAGAGGGGAGTCAGCCACACATAGGGCAAACATCCGACATGCCTTCATAATTAAGAATAATTGTTTAAAAGTATCTCCAAGTTTGAACATTCAAGACACCGGAACGGGTTGCAAGACAGAATATTAGCAAACCTTAGCAAACGAATTTTCTGTTCGCCTAGTAATATCATCACCGGACAAAGGAACCAACAGAACAGAGAGAAGCAACGAACCCTCACTCCGAATTGAATGGCGGAGATACCTTAACCATGTCAATTGTGATGGGAGTAATACGGACAAAGGCCTCAAAACAAGGGGGATGACAAAATTAAGACAAGGACAAACCCAAGGGCGTTGAACGCAAACTGCTTAGATCAGATTCTGAGGAAAAACTCAATCAAGAACAGTTGTTGCCATTGGTTTTGAACACAACTTGGTTCTTGGAGAGAACATTGCTTCTCAGTTTAACTCAAAATTGGACGATAAGGAGGTCACAAGACCGACAACCAAACATTTTTGTAAATGGTGGAAACACATCAAGTAGGAGGGAAGATGGACAGAAGTGGATAACAAAAGGAGCACAAGCAGAGAAGGGATAGAGAACATAGATCGTGCCCCATACGTCTGTAGATCAGACAGGGGTGAGGCCAGGAGGGAAGTAAAACTGATCCTGAGTCCCAAGTTGACAACAGGGTCGGATGAGGGAGATAAAAGAGCATCTATTCAGAGGAAGGACACATTTCGAGGTGAGAATGGTTATCCAATTGGGATTGAAGCATCAAATCCCTCGTTATTAGGGGCATTATTAACCATGTAGACATGTGAGGAAAAGAGAAAGCAGGAAGGAAACAGATAGAAGAATAGTAGTAAATAAGATAAGAGAACAGTGCAATAAAAACAGAGGAGGGAACACTTTAGTAGGGTAAATATAGAGAAAACAAACAACAGTAAGAAAGGAGTAAGTGAAAACACGAAAAAGAGAAAGAAAAAGAAGACACACAAAATATACATATAAAAGAAAATATAGAACATACAGAAAAGGGCAGAGATCCCAAAAAAAAAGAAACATGGCAAAAGCTAGCGAAGCACGCAACCACAAGGAACGAAATAGCAAGAAGGGGAGAGAGAGCCAAAAGCACAAATAGAAATAAACCCGGTAATTTAAGCAAAAATTAGAGAAGTAACAAGAATTTCAACTAACAGCACATACAAGCAGACATGGGGCATAAAGAAGGGCAGGTGTCAAACATATACCAAGCAAGAAAGGAGAGAACACGTAGCATACCCAAAAAGAAATAGACAGACAAAGAGCACAACAAGCCAAACAACAGAGTAAGCAAAATGCATGAAACCATGGATAAACCACTAACATAGCAAAGATGGGGTAAGGAGGAGGGGAAGACAATATAAGAAAATAAGAGGCAGCAGCAAGACACGCATCAGTCAAAGTAAAAGGAGGGAAATTACGAGACAAAGGAATTGACGAACATGCCAAAAATAAATATAATTAACAAAGGAATAGAATAAACTCCCTGACAATAATCGGAAGGAGAAAACGCAGTAGTGAAAATCCAAATAGGAATGCCATGATGTGGAAAATCCAAGCAGCAAGACAGCTGTCAGAATCCTAGTGATGGAGACCAACCAAACTTTATAAATAGGCCCATTTAGAACAATGGCGAAAACCCAACACAGCTGCAACGAAACACAAGTACAGTACCACCAAAGGAGATCGGAAGAACAAATAGAAAGTGCACAAACAAAAACAAGCAAATACAATGACATACAGACAACCGAGAAGGACCAACACAAAATGTAAAACAGAAACAAAACAGAACTTGTGCGAAACCCTTAATCCGGAAGGGGAATGAAACAACATATTCCAAAAAATCGGAAGTTTAGCACATATTTCGAAAAAACGAGAGTTGTTCGGGTTTAAAAAAGAAATTTGGTCTGTGGTGGTATGGGGATGGGAAAAAAGGGGAGGATGGTACCTTAGTCTCAACCTGAATCAACGCGATCCAAACAACAAGGAAACCCAACGAAATCGTGTAGAGTGACGAATTGAGAAAAGCCAACGAAACAAAAGATCCAATTGAAAAACGTAAAGAAATCGGAGAAATTGGGAGAACGGACTCCCAAAAAAGGGAAAATGGATCGAGATCGCGGAAAATCAAACGGAGAAGCAACAAAAATCATTTGAGGGAAGAATACCAGCGAAAGAGGTAGTAAATTAAGGAGGAAGGGTAACAAGCAGCAGAAGCAAAGAGAAACCTAGGATCCAATTTGGCGCAATTCCCAGCATAAAGGCACTTCTCTCTCTAACTTTAGGAAAAAACACCAGTGGGATTTTATTGTGTTTTGATAGGAGTTATGTTTTGATCCCATAAGTACAGTCCATAACTATTGCTTCAACTAACTTCATGTCGATAATACGCCARGTCTAGGGGGCCATTGCGATGATTGGGAAGCAAATATTGATTCTTGTGTATATTTAGGGATTATAGTTTTATACATTTAGATGACTAAAAGTAGAGTTAAAATGACATGTTCGAGTGCCCAATCCCCTCATGTTTCACACAAACGTACTCTTTAATTATGTTAGATGGTGCACACACTAGAAGTGAGTGGTATGTATGTTTTAGCAACAAGGACTAACGAAGCGTTCTGTTTTGGGGCAAATCAGACTAATGAAATTCTGTGATGCCCTAATCATCAAATATCATTCTTGTGTAGCATTAATGCAACCCAATCAAGGTAGCCTAATAGCCGAATGCTATTTAATCAAATTAAATTAGTTTTATTGGACCTGGGATCAAATTGACAAGGCCATTTTAGACCAATGATATCTCAATAGTTTTGATATGTTAAATAAGTATGATAAATAAATAAATAAATAAATAAATAAAACTAAGTATTTGAAATGTTGTTTTGGGTAAGAAAATGGGGCAAATGATGGTGCAATGAGGTTAGATGGTAAAGATCTAGCCATGAGCGAGTGCTTTAAGTACATTGGAACAATCATCCAAAAAAATGGTGATATTAACCAAGATGTAGCTAATAAGATTAAGTCAAGGTGTCTTAAATGTTGAGAGACCACAGGAGTATTGTGGATTAGAATCATCGATCCCTTTAAAGTTAAAGGGAAAATTCTAAGAGACCAAAAAATGAGCATATTCAGAAGGTAGGGGGGGTTATTGGGATGGGTATACGGAAACACTCTATGGGATAGAATCAAAAATAAAGTTACATGTGGAAAAGTTGAGGATGCGGACATTGCTTGTAAGATAAGGGAAAAACGCTTGAGTTGGTTTGGACATGTAAGACAWAGATCCCCGACACTAGTACAAAGAGTGGAAGAGTGAGATCAGGGAGATTTGAAATGACCTAAAGGTAGATCGAAAATGACTTGGTAGGAAGGTTTTTTAAAAAGAATATATGAAGGAGTTTGGTTACAAGATATGAGAACCTCTCGATCGTTTATGCTTGTGAAGGAAAATTGTTGGATGGATTTCCGGAATAATCATGTTTAATGTTAATGTTAGGACCCAACTGTGTATATTACGATTATATGATTGATTACTGATGT
>SNQN01004427.1:0-20732 GCA_008642245.1 Bassia scoparia
TTAGTGGTACCCCATGATTGAATAAGTTGTATCCCTATATGATTAACTAAACTAACTAAGGTTAACTTTAAATAATAAAAAATAAAAAAAAAAATATTTAACCCAGTCCCCTAAACTACCCAGCTACCCAACCCTCCTACTACCAAGCCAACCCACCACCACCCAATCAACCCAGCCACCCACACCACCACCACGAACAACCCAAACCCAAGCCCTATACACAACACACCTCGACCACCCTCGAAAACCCTTCCTACCTCTCAACCACCCTCGAAAAGRCTTCCCCAACCCATAGCCACCATCGAAACTCCTCCATTGCCCTTCAAAACTCCTCTAACAACAATTCGAGAACAACTATAACAATTCGAACAACAGCACCATCAATTCGACAACAACCCAAATAATTCGAACAACAACAACAATTCTTTAATGATGAGTGGGGTTGTCGGTGGTTCAAGAGAGGTTTAATTAGCGGGTTGGTGCATCAATGGTGAGTGGGGTTGGGTGTAGCAAGGGGACTTGTTGTGGCGACGACGAGGGCTGGTACGGCAGGATGGCTTGGTGTTGTGGGAGGTGAAGGAGGAAAGAGAAACGAGGGGGAGAAGAGAGGGAAACTAGTGAGAGATCGAGGAGAGAGAAAGGGATGTAGGGGAAATGGCAGTGAGGGCTGGGTGGTGTAGGTTGGGTGGGATGGTGAACGAATGATGGCAGTGAGGGCTTGGTTGGTTAGGTGGGTGGAGGTGGGGGTTGGGTTGCTTGGTTTGGATTTTTTGTTTTAATTTTTATTTTTTGGGTTTTTCTATAATATACCCCTCTAACTTTCCATTTTCCACAATATACCCCCAATGTTTTTCTTCTATATTGTACCCCTCAATTTTGAAATCCTTCCATACTATAACCTTTATGGTTAGTTTTAACCAAACATGGTTAAGTAAATTATTTTTTTTTTAAAAAAAATCATCCCACCACCCATACCACCATTCCTCCAACCACACCACTAGCCACCCACCACCTGACTAACACCACCACTCGCCACCTCCAACCACACCAGACCACTCGTCACCCACCACCTGACCAACACCACCACTCACCACCTCCTGAGCGCACCACACAAGACCACAAAACAACCACCACACCACAAACCAACTTCTAATTCCTCCAATTCGACCCCCCAAATCGCGAACCACCACCCTTCGAACTCCATCCCCTTCAAACCACACCCAAATGTGAACCACCTCGCCAGTCACTCGAACACAATCCAACCCAACCACGCACCCAACTCGCACCTAATTCCCCTAATTTCAATTTCCACCAAACCATAAATTAGGGTTCAATTTGGGTTTTTTAATGGGTGGCGTTTATATTTGGGGGGGGGGTTCAATTGGGTGAGGTTTTGTTACGATGGGTGGGGGTTTCGATTTAGGGGGTTTGGGGTGGTTGGGTATTTGATTTGGAACGGGAGGTTGATTTGGGGGGAAGTGGGAATTGTAAGGTGTTGTGAGGGAGCGAGGCGTGAGGGTGCAATGACCGTGAGGTATTGAAGGTGAGGAGTGTCATGTGGGCTTGGTGGGTGGCGTGGGTTAGACGTGAGGGGGCTGCGGTGGTGGTGGGTGGTTTGGGAAGTTGGGTTAGTTTTATTTGGGAAATAAAACATGGTTAAGCTAAAAATTTAAAGTTTTTGCATTTCATAGATAGCGTATTCAAATTAAAGGGTACAATAGAGAAGCAAAATCATGGGGGTATACTGTGTAGAAAACGTAAAGTTAGAGGGGTATATTATCGAAAAACCCTTATTTTTTATTTAAGATTTACCTCAGAAGTTAATAATCATAAGGGATACAACTTATAATAACCATCAAAACTCAAGGGTAGCAATAAAACATGTTAAATTCATGGACAGAACTTAGAAATTGAAAAGCCAGGGATATAACTCTAAAAAACTAAACAAAAACAAGAAAGATATCAAAAATATGCATGCAAGTTTGATTTTTTTACACTAGGGAAAGGAATGTAAATAACAAAGGGTTGGAAAGGAAAAAATTAAATTCCCTTTGTGTAGTTTTGCGTTTGGTAAGAATTGCTTTGCAAAAACCCATCAATCCATCCTTTCTTAGATCCGCCTCACTATTTCTCTTTTTAGCCACGTCGTACACACTCGCCTTTCTCTCCTCCCCCTCTCTTTCATTTTCATCCCGTCAACGCTTGGGTTTTACAAGTGGTTAGGGTTTGTGAGAGTGGGTTTGGGGTTGTTCAAAGGTTATGCGGGTGTTTCGAAGGTTAGGTAGGTGGTTTCGAATGGTTGTGGGATAGTTTTGAAGGTTTTTGTTGGTGGTTGTGGTGGGTTGTTTTGGGGTGGTTCATGGGTTTTGTGTTGTAGGTGGTTTGTGGGCAGTTTGTGTTGTGGATGGTTGTAGGTGATTCTTGTGACTGTAAGACCGATTTTTGTGGTGATTATGTGGTGGATCCATGGGCGATTGGGGTGGTGGTGGTGGATCTATGGCCTTGGAGGTGATGGTGGGGTAGATTCGTGACCTTGTGGTGATGGGTGTTGGTGGGAATCTGGTGGTCAATGGGGGTTGTGGAATGGTCAATGTTGGTCAAAGTAAATAGAAAATTAGGGAAGATTCCCTTGGGGGGGGGGTAAGGAATGGTTGTATGAAGGAAAGAGGGGAATTCAAGGGTAAAGGGAATGAAAAAATGGCCTTACTAGAGTGGCAAGGGATCTGGACCCGCTCCGAATTCGCGGATCGTATCCGTTTTTATGGATATGGATCCTAAATTTTTTTTTGGACCCGACGGATACGGGTCGATAGATTGCCTGCCAGCAAAAACGGATTCGGATCCGTTAACACCCGCCTTTTTTTTTAATAATAATATAATTTCTTTTTTAATATTATATATTATATATATTTAAACGATAAACACAACCAACCCACACTTACTCTTTTTACATCTCTACTAATCTCTAATTCTCTATACACCTTTACAGTACTTGTGTTGAACTTCATTTTCAAAAATTGTAGTGTGTTGTGTACTTGTGTGTACTTTGTTATTTTTTTTAATTGTAATTGTTGAACTTTGTGATTGTTTATTTATTTTCTAAGATTGACCCAAAAGAACAAAATTTGGAAGGTTTGATTTATTAAATATTTTTTGGCAAATTCAAATAGGTAAATTTTTGCAATGATTCATAGGATCCGTTTTGGATCCGTTTAAATCCGTATCCGTAAGATCCGTTGGATATGATATGGATCCTAAGAAAAAATATCCGACGGATACGGATCGGATCTGGATCCTTCACTCAAACGGATCTGTATCTGGAACAGTAGGATCCGGTCCAGATCCGATCGTTGCCATCCAGGCCTACAAACATTTATGAGGGGAATTAAGGTGATTTGTAACTTTTCCATTTCTTGAGTCCCCAACTAAACGCCCCCTAACCTTATTTGACCCGCATTCCCTTTTATTATAGGTAAATATAATCTGTGTTTATTGTCCGGCATTATATACAGGTGGCTATTTAGTTTTCATTTTTATAGTGTACTAGTTTTTTTTGCCCGGGCGATGCCCCGGGTCAATAATATAACAATCTAAAAAAAATGATACATAGCCCTTTTAATTAGTTAATATAATCACGAACTTTATCAAAATTTATTTGAAATACTAGTAAGAGATGTTGTGAATGTTGTAAGACTATGATACATAATGTTTATACTCCTCCGTTCTTTTTAATGGTAACATTGATCATGACTCATACTCCTAGGCAAAAAGTGGTTGTGAGTGTGAAGTGATAGAGTGAGAAAGTGGGGCATGTGATTAGGAGAGAGATAGGAAGAAGTGACATGCAAAATGAAACGGAGAAAGTATTTCATTTCGTAATTTAGTAAATGTTGTTATTATTTGATAATTTCTAAATTAGTAAATGTTGCCGATTAAAAGAAACGGAGAAAGTATTTCATTTATTGAGATCTTTGCAAGAAACTAAGGGCTATATGAGGATGTTTGAGGTGGGTATCATGGTGGTATATAATTTTTCTAATAATTGTGAAAATATAATAATAAATATAACCTCTATTTACTTATTAATGAAATGAATATTTAGTTTAATATGAACATTTACATCACAAAAATAAGTTAGTTTAGATGGTAAATGTGTGGACCTTATTTGTTAGAGTGTTTAGGTTCGATTATATCAAAACATAATTTCTTTGTTAAGAATAAAGGAAATAGCGTCATGACATATGTACATAGGAAAAATGACATGGCACACTATAATGACACATGTCCTTTGAAGAGAGCATGAAAGTGATCTACATGGCGGCACTTGGCATGTAATTAGCAATAGAGTGATCCATGTGGCGTGTAGACATTGTCAGGCACGCTTTTTAATAATATTTGTAGATGGTGATTTGTTTCTTWATTTTTGTAGCACTTATTGTCATTTTTCTATGTTTCTTTGCAATTACTTGGATCAAGGCTAGTGATTGCAAAATAGAATAATTTTTAATATAATTCTATTTTTTAAATATATTTTTTCTGATGGGAAAGATAAAATTTCATTAATTGAAGTCTATACGACATCTACAATAAGCATCATGGAAAAGTAAAATWAATRAAATAAATTTCTTCTTTAAAGTAGCTATGGTGATGAGAAACTATATATGATGATATAGTGTAGTCCTCAATTGTTCATTGAATTATGCAGCTTTCTCTTACGGTGCCCTTCTTCTTGACATAATTTTGCATTGGGAAGAAATTTATTCCTCGATGACCATTAAGACCGCATCCTTAATTTCAACGCCAATTGCAAAATTGTACAAAACTTGTATGTAAAGATACATTGTATATGTAGGAGATTGAATAAAAAATTTACAAAATGAGAATGTTCTATTCAACTTTTTCTTTTTAAAAAAAGTTCAAATTGTTGTAGCAAATGCAAACGTGCTATGCCACAAGTTTTTCTCTGAGCTGCAGGGTTGAGAGAGATGGAGGCTTCCCGTCAATGCTATTTCGGGAGAGGTGACCTATATTGAACTTTAGGTAAGATCTTGGCACTTCCTCCTTAGKAAAGGTGAGATCTAGTCTAGGTCCAACTTGTAGACACTTKAAAATTTCTCCCCAAATTGAATAACCGTTGAGTAAAAGTACGACATCTCGAAATATATTTGACTCCGGAAGTTGCGACAAAATCCATAAACCACATCCATTTGCACAAATCGAATTAAAGTTGAGTTAAAGTTGAGTTTGAAATCATACGTCAAGAGCACAATAATGGGTGGAAAGTATTTATTTTTATTTATTTTAATTATTTTCTATTTTTAGGTTTTTTTTCTTTATTTTTTTGGATTTTTTAGAATATTTTCCGCAGGTTATTTTGTTCCTCTCATTTTTCCGAGTTCTTCAGTATTTTTAGATTCTTTTTCTGATTTTTCTTTGATTTTCTATGATTTTTWCAAGTCTTATAAAATGATTTTCYAAAATAAATGAATTCAGAAATTCGTACTCCCTCTGTTCCATAATGTTCCTGCCACTTCTCCTTTACATGTTTGCCAACGCACAATTTATAGGTTAAATATCTTGAGTTTTATAATAGTAAAAATTATAAAAACTAGATATTAATAAAATATTCATTAAGACGAATCAAACAAYATCCCACTTGACTATATTTTTTCTTATATATTAACAACAATTTAGAAGATTCCCATAACTTTTGAATAGTGTCACATTTCCTTGTGGCATGAACATTAAAGAACAGATAAATTCAGAAAATTCGGGAATTATCCGYAATATTCTAAAAGATTAATCATGTTTATCCACGAGTGGATAAAGGTTAATTGGATAGTAGATTACATGCAAAAACATGGATATTAATTCTCGAACGAAAAGATAGATAAAACAGTAATCAAGCACGGATCGCTGACGTGGCCATCCACGTCATGGCCACGTTGGCACAACCATATATACGGTAATATAAGAAATTGGTTTCATATGAATTGCGTGGGAGGAGCTGCGGCGCTTGTGAACAGTGCAGATGTGAGTCGTGACTTTGTGAGTGAGAAGACAGTGAAATAAAGTAAATAAGAAATTGGTTTCATATGAATTGTATATGAGTTTAATTTTCATTTATTTTGTTTTTTTAATTCTTATTTTTAGCAACAAGTTTTTGTTGCTTTAAGTTTCTTGTATATTTCGCAACGACAATTAACGATGACATTTTATTGCAACCACTTTCTTTGTTGTGTGGTCATACATTGATTAGTTGCTCGATCATTTTGTGGCTAATAACTGGACCCTTTTTTCACCATCGCGCACAAATTTGGTGAGGAGGGAAATGAAAATTCATGTATTATACACGATGTATTGCACCGACTTTTAAGTGTCGTTGCTAAAACATTTATATAGTAACGGACAAGTTAGGTCGTTGCAAAAAGTTGTTGCGATAATGGTTTTATTTAGAATATATATATCGAGTGGTTATACTCGTCACTGTTTTGCTCTTAACTTTTGTCTACAAGGAATTTGATGCGAGACAAATGCGTTGGAACTAGAGTTCGAGAGCTTTTCAGTGGTATATGGCATGCCTCAAACGGAGCTTTAAGTCAAAAGTATATATCAGTTGTATCAGTATTCGTATATTCATCTTTTTTACTTATCTTTTTCCCATACGCTATAAATACATGCTCCAGTGCTTACGAACATCAACAAAAATCAATATTGATCAACGAAAATCATCATCAAAGTGCAATTAAAGCTCTCAAAAACCTCTCTCAAATTCAATCCATAACACTCTTAAAATCACAATGTCTCCAAATTTGTCGCAGCTTTCGGAGTCGTATCTTGTGGATTTAGGTACAAATTCTGAGGCTATTCAATCACACTCTCTCTTCTTTATTTTGTTATTAATTTTGATTAACATAATACATTGAATTTTGTTTTGGCTTTTGTTTTCAATCATGTAAATTCATTTGTTTTCAATCGCTTTCGACTTATCGCAATCGTTTGATTATAATTGTTAATGTTAACAGTGTTCTTTGTTGTGATAAGCAATTCAATTGGAAGCAAAGCTTTGATGCACTAATCTTTGTTTCCTTTTGTATTGATAGTGATACTAGGTAAGTTGATTGTATATCAACAACAAGAAAATGGCTTCGACCGACCGAACTCACCCACCGATAATCGGTCGGTAATATGGTTTACCGACCAATTTTTGGTTAGTGAGCTCGGTCGGCTCAACGATAGTCGTAAGGAGAGCTTCACCAATCGAAAATCAGTCTGTGACGTTATCGACCGATTACCGACCAATTCGACGATACTTTATTGAGGGGATATGCACCTTACCGGCTGAAAATCGATCGGTAGGGGGTATTTCCCCTCCAAAAAAATTGGAGGTAATACCCCTTACCAATCGATTTTTCGGTTGGTAATCACTGACGAAACACAATCGGTCGGTACTATTTTTTTTTCTTTGCTTTCAATGAATATCAAAAAAGTTATAAAAATAAATTAAATTAATATATTAAATAAAACAAATGAAATATACAAAATAAAATTTATATATTAGATATAAATAATTCGTAATACACAGATAAACACATTATCGTGTCCAAAATTTTCAAAGGAAAATGTAACAAATAAAAACGTACGATACAATAAATCGAAATCTAACTAAGGACTGCTACGACGCCTACGAAGGCTCCGAAGCGCCAGAACATTCTGCGATCGTAGGGTATCGTGGAAATAAAGGAAGACAGATCCCCGAATTGCCTCATGAAAGTGCCATCTGCGCCCTCATTTGTCGATGTCTCCGCCTGACGGTGCTGCTCTTGCTCCCGCAAGCGGTCTCTCTCCTAACTCGCCCCGAACGCGCTCTAACGCCTCCAACGCTCAGACATCTGTGTCAGTGAGCGAAAATCGACGCAGAATAACAAGATCTGGGCGTGCCGCAAGCTTTCTCTCATAATGAGAGAAGCTTCATCTTTAGCGAAGCCAAGAACTCGCCCTTTCGAAACCACCAATCGTGTCAAAGAAGCCTTTTAGGATCCGCCTCCGAACCACTATCCTGATACTCAGTAAGGTTCGACATATATTTTCCTGCAAATATGGAGTTAGTGCCAAACAATTCCAAATATAAAGAAAATACATGACTAGCAAATTTTGGGGCGTTTAATGGGTTTTCGCGCCTAACTTCTACAAACGCAACCTATTATACAATTTTAAATCTCGATCATGTCATATTTTACTCACTTGAGCTTTTAGGTCTTGATTTTAGGGGTTAGACGCGACAAGTTCAATTTGGGTCATGAATATGGCCATTTTGGGGCGTTTTATGGGTTTTCGCGTCTAACTTCTACAAAAGCAGCCTATTACACTTTTTTAAAGCTGATCATGTCATATTTTACTCACTTGAGCTTTTTTAGGTCTGATTAGGGATGGCAACGGATCGGACTGACGGATCCTACTGGATCCAGATCCAGATCCGTTTTTGAGTGAAGGATCCAGATCCGATCCGTATCCGTCGGATATTTTGTTAGGATCCATATCCATATCCGACGGATCTTACGGATACGGATCTTTAAACGGATCCAAAACGGATCCTATGAATCATTGCAAATTTTTACCTATTTGAATTTTGCCAAAACAATATTTAATAAATTCAAAACCTTTCCAAATATTGTTCTTTTGGTTCAATACTTATGAAAAATAAATAAACAAATTCACAAAGTTCAACAATTACAATTAAAAATATAAAAGTACACAACAGTACACAACATACTACAACTTTTGAAATGAAGTTCACAAGAATACATAAACATAACTAATGAAAATACTACTAGTCTACTAAATCTTCATCACTACTTATATCATCAACATCCTACAAGGAAAAACAATGAATTAGTGATATAAAGGTAACATTAAAATTTGAATAATTAAGTTAAAAATATTATTGATTAGTTTTGTTTCAAGTATTACCATATCAATGATATCCATTCCTTGTGCATCCATATTACCATATAATCAGGTTATGCATACAATCAAATACAATTAGAAGAAAAAAGGTTTGTTTTTGTGTCACAGGTTATGCCATCACAGACAAAAATAAGCGGATAAGTATAACAAAGAAATCCAAATGCAGAAATATCTATCCATTCAACCTTGATGTAATAAATACTTATGCCTCAAACTTTCATCACCAAGCATCTGCATTTATGAAAACTTAATCCAAACTGGAAATTCAGTGATAAAAGATATAAACCAAAGACTGAACTCATAATATCTTCGAATGTAATCAAAACAGGAAATGCCTAAACGACAATACCATTAAGTCAGGCCACCTATCACAAAACAAGAACCTCCAAACACTAACTTGAACACAATAAAATTGATCACAGAACAAATTCAGGATATGCCATGTTATTCTTCATCCCGCATCATTATACATTGATACATCTATTGCGAAAGTAATGACAAAATATGCTACCACTACAAGTGACTACACCATTAATCAGAGCTCTCCAATTGGAAAGCAAAGTCGATGAAAAAACAAACACATCACAAATAAACAAATAATTATAACACCACAACCTCAATAGTCAAACTTCATCATAATAATAATAATATATAATATTCTGATAATAATAATAATAAGAAGAACAAGAAAATAAAGAACAATTACAAGAAATTAAATGAAATTAGAGAAAAAAACAGATCTGACTCGCCGGAGTTACCTTGCCTGGAAGTCGCCGGAAGATCTGACCGCCCGCTGACCGCTGACTGGGTGCTGCCTTACTGCACTGCCTTACTGCCTTAACTCGTCGGCTGACTGCCAGATGCCTTGCCTCGTCGATGAACTTGCTGGCGCGGATCGATGACTTGCTGGGCCAGATGATTCGCGCGGCTCGCCGGCCTTGCGCTGACTGCGCCGCGCCGCCGCCACTGTGACTGCCGACAGTGCCGAGGGAGTGAGTGGGATGTGAGATAGTTGCCGAGGAGAGCGGAGTGAGATTAGTGCCGAGGGAGGGAGTGAGATAGTGTGAGTTAGGGTTTTTGAAATGTTTTTGAATTTTGAGATGTAAAAATGCCAAATTGTAATGTGGTTTGACTAGTGGTATATTGTGTCAGTAAGGTAAGTTAATTGATTATTGTGGTTGTTATTTTTTAACTTTAAAATATCTAATATATATATATAATATATTAAAAATAGAATATATTAGTATTTTAAAAAAACGGGTAAACGGATCCGGATCCGTTTATTGAGATCCGGATCCGTATCCGTTTTTCTAGGCAGGATCCGTATCCGACCCGGATCCGTCGGGTCCAAAAATTTAGGATCCATATCCGTAAAAAACGGATAGAGATCGGGGCGGGTCAAGATCCACTGCCAACTCTAGTCTTGATTTTAGGGGTTTACACGCGACAAGTTCAATTTGGGCCTAAAATGGCCATTTTGGGGCTTTTTTTGCATTTTCCGTCCAAACTCTCACATGTCTATCGTTATTACATTTCAAACCTTATAAACGTCCTATAAAACACTATTCTGCTTTCTATGGGTTGATTGCGTTGGTTAGAACGACACAAGACCATTTTACGCAAAAACTTGTCATTTTAGGCCATTTTAGGGTTTTTTTTGGCATTTTCGCTCCTAACTTGTCACATGCCTATCCATTATTAAATTTCAAACTTTATACATGTCCTATAACACACTATTATGCTTGCTAGGGGTTGATTGCATTGGTTAGAACGACACAAGACCATTTTACGCAAAACTTGTCATTTTAGGCCATTTTAGGGTTTTTTTGGCATTTTCGCTCCAAACTTGTCACATGTCTATCCATAACTAGATTTCAAACCTTATACACATCCTATAACACACTATTATGCTTGCTAGGGGTTGATTGCATTGGTTGTTTAGAACGACACAAGACCATTTTACGCAAAAAATTGTCATTTTAGGCCATTTAYGGTTTTTTTTTGACATTTTCGCTCCTAACTTGTCACATGTCTATCCATTATTACWTTTCAAACCTTATAAACGTCCTATAAAACACTATTCACTTGTCARCAACTCTAAACAACAAATACAAAGTAATAAAAAAGCAATCCTATTCGTACTCATCGGCTTAGTTTTTTGGGTGGTGAAGAGTGCATCACTCAACAATGACCCAATACCATCTACGCACCTGTGCAGCAAGTTGTACTCAGACTTCAAATTGATCATTTTAGAAGCCATCTCCAACACCGAGATGTTGCTCCCATCATACAATGGCTGCTCGGCTGCCTTGAGCAACTCGAAGAACATCTTGGCTTCCGCATTTGGTTTTTTTTTCGGCCGAAGTTGCCTCCTCAAGGAATGATTGGTCCACATTGTTCCCAAAAGCATCGACAACCATTTTCCGGTAAGGATTTGGCTGAGTAGGAGACGAGGTGGACCCTCTACTCGCCCTTTCACCGTGACATAACCATTCATAGTAGTTCGGAGTGAACCCCTTCTTATACAAATGTACCTTTAAGTCGGGCACATCCAAGTACTTCAAGTTTTTACACCGAACACATGGACAACTTATCTTTTCCCCGTCATTGAGATTGTGGTGTTGCTGAGCGAAGGCAACAAACTCATTCACCCCTTTGATGAACTCATCTCGAAGTATGCGGTTCTGATCGTGTCTATTGTACATCCACTCACGCTCCTTCCTTTTCATTTCGATTAAGCCTATTCTAAGCCATTAAAAATATCAATTCAAAGGATTCAAAAATTATTGTTTTTGGGTCTATTATCGTAAACTCTAGCAACCTCAAACCTCAGACGTTTACTCTATGTCACTCACTCCTTTAGTCTCTCTCTTCTACACATTTCTATACAGTAAAGTAGACTAGTTGTAAACCCAACATATTTTCTTCTCTCTCTGAAATCTCGCAAGCACACGGATCTAGATGCCCTGACGCCGGAAACTGAACTCCGTCGTGGGTTTTTCTATCTTTCCCCTCTCTTCAAAATCATTAGTTAACGGTAAGTACTTGATGAGTTGCTAAAACATCTATTAAATTTCTTGTTCAATTTAATTCAAATTATGTTAAATTCAACACATTGAAATACGTTGAGGGAAGGAACCCTTAAATTATAATTCTTTTAATAAAAATAAGATAAAAAATATTTACAAAATAGTTTAATATAAATAATTACTAAATAATAGGTATAAAAATACGGGTGTTACAATCTACCCTTAAAATAAGTTTCGTCCGAAACTTAACACATGCAATATAGACAATTAATAAATAAATAGTAATAAAACATGGGATGTTACAATCTACCCCGTGAAAAGAGTCGTCCCGAAACTTAGCACAGTGCAATTCTTTAGGATAAAACTCTTATCTTTAAAACAACTCATCAACTTTAAGCTAAATCATTCTAACAACTTGAAACACATCACCTCAGCTTATACATATTCAACACATAAAACTCACATGAGCATAACATCATTAAAACATTCAAGACATACAAGTTCTACCCCCTAAAAAGAAAGTTACGTCCTCGTAACACAAATTACCTAAGCGAAAGAGATGAGGTACTTAAGACGCAATGCATCTCGGCTTCCAAGTGCCTCCTTGAGTTAGATTAGACCATAAACTTCACGATCTTGTCTCACCGCACCGAGTCTTTAACTTGAATTATGGTCTAGAATTTGAACGGGAACCTCCTATAAGTCTATTATCATCTAGCTGAAGGGTCTCAGCGTAGCACATGAGACGGGTCGCTAATATTCGTGTAACTGACACATGGAAACTTTATGTGCACGTACTCCATGCAACGCCAATCTATAAGCACCTCTCAAAATCTCATACGGGCCAGAACTTAGGGCTCACTTGCCCTTCTCCAAATCTCATCACCCTTCATGTGAGACTCTAAGCAACACTTTCTCCCACTTCAAACTCATGTGATTGTGATGCTATCACCATAACTCTATTGTCTATCTTGTGCCCCTCATTCTCTAATTGGATAAGCTTACTTGTCCACGGTCTTTTGGATCTTGGACAATTACAAAGACTCATCAAATTGCCAACACAAGGGAGTCGCACTGCTGACCATATAAAGCTCAAATGGAGCATCTGAATGCTAGAATGATAACTGTGTTGTCTGAGAACTCTATCAAATCCAACTTTCCTCCAAGAGCCTTGAATTAGAGTACAAGCTCGAACAGTCTCTATGTTTGAATAGGGCCTTCATTGCCATCTGTAGCAGGGTGAAAAAGTGTACTTCATTTCAACTTAGTTCTAATGCTTCTTGAAGTTCTGCCAAAAGTTAGACAAGAATCTGCTATCTCTATCCGAACATGTCACTAGGAACACCATGAAGTCTAAGCAATGTTCTCTAATAGCAGTAGCCAATCTTCCAAGCTTTCAAGTATCTTTCTGACAGGTTCTCCTGTGCTCACTTGACTTCTGACAGGTCAAGCGCACTGACACTAACGAAACACTCCTCTCATACAAGCACCAAATGTCTTCTAGGTCTTTGACATCTTGCCCCCTCCAGTGATGACGGATATTGAGAATATAGAATTCCTCTAAGATTTCTCCTTAAGCCAAAGAACATTTGAACAACCATCATCCTTGGAACCTCACGCTACCATCCTCAGCAATAATGAAATTATCAGGCTCCTTGCTTGCTTTCCTTCAAGGATTGATCATGCACTGTGCTTCTTTGATCTCATCATAATGGTTGTATAGTAAGAGAATTAAGTTGAGCTCCAATCGCACTATCTCCACGCAAGATTTGAAACTCCTCGCGTAATCGATTTCTCGACGCGAGGCTAACAATGGAGAGACTTCCTACTAAGTGCCCTCAACCAATTGGCTTACTTCGTGTACGACTCATATGTAATCCTATCAGTTTCTAAACCATCTCTGCCTCATTTCAGGCTCCTTTGAGTGAAAATGTATGTAACTCTTGTGGTCTGAAATATCTTGAATGAATATGCAAGCAGATAGTGTCGCCAAATCTTAAGTTGCAAAACAACAGCTGCAACTCAAGATCAGGTTGAAATTCAACTCATGTTTTCAATGCCT
The DNA here is from genome assembly GCA_008642245.1 of Bassia scoparia. Lineage (NCBI taxonomy): Eukaryota > Viridiplantae > Streptophyta > Magnoliopsida > Caryophyllales > Amaranthaceae > Bassia > Bassia scoparia. The sequence continues at coordinate 14,059 of SNQN01004427.1, forward strand.
AGAAGCGAAGCAACGACCTCTACCTTGCATAAGCACATATCCAAGACCACCTTCGAACATCGGAACTACCTATTCCAAGTTTCATTAGGTAAAGTCAATACCAGAGCTGTGGAAACGTCCTCAGACTGGAATGCTTCTGGCACCGTCATCCAATGATACTAGGTTCTTCTTCATCAAACAGTGCAATGGTCGGGCTATATCTTCGAGAAATCCTTCACGAATCTCTGTAATAACTGTGGCCAGGGAAACTGCGAATCTCATTCATGCTCTTGGAATAGGCCACTCGACACAGCTTGAACTTTTGCGGAACATAAACACTTCACAAAATTAAGATCAAGTTCAGATCAGGAAAAATGTTCAAATATTAATCAAAAAAAAAGTTTAGATAATTCATTCAGAAAAAATAGTTCATAAGTTGAATAGAAACAATCAGTAAGAGAATAAGGCGAAATGACATACGAGTATCAACTGCAAATATTGGAAATTTATAATAGGTGGTCAACCAGCCCGTCCAGATTGAAATTTTTCGGGCTTTGGACATGAATTTTCGTCGAATCAGGTTAGCCCTACACGTCGTTCCAATTTTGTACGTTTATGATCGTCATTTTGTGCATATTGGAGTTAATTTTTTGGGCCCGGTTTGAAAAGGCCCAAAAGGTCCGCTCCAATATTTCGGGCTTTGGGCAACAGATTAAGGCCCGAACTCAAGGTCGATCATCCCGATTAAAGGAATTCTTTACAAGCCAAGACCGACACGAACCGACCCATAATCACCTCTATTTAAATGGAAGGGAGAAGAAGATAGAGCAAATGTTTATAATTGTAAATTGATGACATATAAAAAAGGTGGAAATTAATATCAGAATCCCAAGGAGTGAAACTCATCTACTGCAAACATAATTGTAATTGTTGTCATATGAGGGTTGAAAATTAAAATCCGAATCCCAGGAGTTGAAAGATGAACGATCGAAAAATTCAAGAGATGTAAATAAAGAGTCCTCCAATCCTCATTTATAATGTGCAATGATAAGTGTCATTTAAAGAAATCATATGTGAGAATGAATGAGAGGGTACTAAGACAACTACACATATGAGGCTTTGTTATTATAGTATAACTATTCATAGATGTGTCATCATCTTCGACCCAAATTAAATTCATTTATTTCATGTCGTGTTGACGTGTCATGTAATCTYTTAGATACTAAAGTTTGGAGGGTAGAAGTGTGTCGTGTCAATCCGTTTAATAAACATGTCATGTCAATCCATATATTTGCTAGTGTATTATTGTTTCAATTTTTACCACATTTACARCATTCCAATATACTATAATTACTACATTTTCTTTCTTCTTAGATTTGTATGTTATATTGAAAGTTTTCTACCCTATCTATCTTATTATTAAAACACAAAAGTTGTATTCTCTCCAACTTATTTTTAGAGTTTATTGAATAAGTTAAGTTCAAATAAATTTAGATAAGTATCAATAAATTCAAATACGTTTTAAAAAATATATCTATAAATATCAATATCGATACTTATAAACACACTTATTTTATTAACTATCAATCAATAAGTACAAACAAACCATAAATAAAAACCAGAAGTGTCACATAGTGAATTAGGATTAAAAGTTTCCCGCCTATTTTTCCATCACTAAATATAGAAAAATTGATGCAAATATTACTTCTATTTAAATATAGTCATACTATATGGAAATTTTTTTACTTAAATACCTACATTCGCCAAAACTTTTGTTAATCAGTTGCTACTAACGGTCGAATTAATAGAACCGGTTGAAGGAAATTACGAAATTGCACTTTTCTTTTTTTTACCCCTAAAATTCTCTCTTTTCTCTCTCCATCCTCTACCTCGACATCTCTTTCTCCTTCCTCTCTCCTCCCTTTCTCCTTCCTTGTTCCTCCTCCGAAACAACAACATTTATCCATTTTATCTTTTTCAGCATCATTAAAAACAACTTCAACACTTAACCACAATTCATGACATTTTTCATGAATTCCGTTGAAAAATCTAAAATCTGATTTGAAAATCAAAAAACAATAGTGGAGGCGGCTCGAATGGGTGGTGGCAACTCAAATGGTGGTGTTGGTAGTTGCGGCTAAGTGGTGGCGATGATTGCTTGAATGGTTCTTGTAGTGACTTATTTTTTGGATGAATTTTTAATTGTTTTTTCATATGATTTTTTGGATGGTTTTTTTTTGTGATTGTGGGTTGATTTTGTGGGCGAATTTCGGGCAAGTTTTTTTGGGTAACTTTTTGTAAATTTTTTGGGTGATTTTTGGGTTGCTTTTTGGGTGTTTTTGATGTGTTTGGTGGGGGTGGTGGAGCAGTGTGGTGGTTTCGGATMGGATGGTGGCTGAGGTCGTTTTTGGAAGGTGGCTGGAGGTGTTGGGTGGGGGTGGTGGGGCAGCGTGGTGTTTCGAGTAATAAATTGATTGATAAATTTAAACTTTATATTTGTATAGCAATTGATAATTGAAATTTATATTTGTGTACTTCGTTTTAATTAATAGATATTGGGTGATAATTAATATCTTGCTATGTATCATTTATAGAATTTTTTGTTGTTTTCAACGGTTGATTATTATTTTGACATGATAGTGTAGTGTTAACCTTTCATTTTCTTTACCTAATTGATTTATATTTTTGTACTACCCTTTTATATCTCTATCCAATTATATGGGAGAGGGATATTTTAGAGTTTCATGTAGACACCGATCGCCCACGCGCACCTTCCTTCTCTTACATACATAGATCATACGAGAAATTGTGTAGGTTTCAATACGATACTTATAACTTATGACTTCCAGTTACACTATCCGTAGTACATTATTTGCAAACTATAACAGAGAGTTCTAATGCTGATGTTGTTTTGTGTAAGTGTACGTGATTGGGAAAAAAATAGAACAAAACATCATGTGAAAAGAGGAAGATAAAAAACACGTGGAAAAAAGAGGAAGGGGAAAAATAATAAATAAATAAGTATCATATCACTCAAAATTACCAAATGAAAGCGGAGTGTATGGAATATTATGTCAATATCATTTTTAAGTTTATGTTATAAATAAATTATTATTGTACTATAAGTTATACATCATATCCTTCGTTCCTAAAAAAATTATACATTTCATTTACCCGTATGTCAATGCACATTGTTTTTGTGATTATGACTTTAATGTAATATAATGCAAAGATATCAGATTCTTGTAATAAGTCAACAAACGACCACCCTAACATTATTGACTTATATACAAAATTATCAAAAATTCTGTCCGATTATGTATATGTTCAAGTTCCAAATTATTAAATCCAAACGAGTATCAATTTAAATATTCCTCGTTTCATTTTATGGAACTTGAAATAGTTCAATCCTAGTAAATTAGACAATTTGTTTGTTCGGTCAAATGATCTATATACTACTACTTAGAGGAATAAACGGGAAGACCTTGTCAATGGGGGCGAGGTTGCAGGGTCGTTTCAATCCTCACTGAAGATTTAATCCTATCCCAGCCTGCCAACAGGATAATATTAATTGTTTGTAACAGTCATATAGGGGAGGAGAAACTACGCACACCAATTATAAGAAGGTATTTTTTATGCAAAAAGTTTACTTAATATGAGAAATGAAGTTCACTATAAGTACACTCTTAAAATGACAAAATTTAGAAATAAACGAGATGAAGTACTTATTTTGAGATCAGATCTCTCCATTTTTGAGAAAACGGACGGCCATCTAAAGTTAGCAGTTGATGTATGGTAAGAGAATAGCTGGGTTTTAATTTTTTTATTATGAAATTAGTAGTTACAATATTAATGAAGAAATAGATGGAACAAAATTGAAGAGATCGTAATTCTTATTGATGGAATAATTCATATTTTTGTTATATTTTCTTCAAAATTAAAGTAAGCAATCACTTCATACTACTATAATCTTTGGAAGCATACATTTTTTCTAATGTGACTAATCGTGACATCTTCTAAGTACTTCGACGACTAATTTGACATCTATATATTTAGGTATGTCTTATAATATTTATTTAAATCAGTCATTGATTCAACTGTGCGAAAGTATGGTAGATGTAGTGTATTTGTGAGGAATATTTATGTCGATTTTATATATTGATAAATGATTATACTGAAGATATCCCATTTCTATTAATCCTATACTTTCACTGAACCCTATTCTCAGTTTACTATATAGTTTCAATTAAAATTCAGTTCAAACTATTCGATAGTTTTTGAACAACGATCTCACTGAGATCATTACTTTCTACTAAGCAGGCTTCTCGGGTCAACATTTCCTTTATAATTAATGATCGAAATATCATCCTAATTCGTTCACCTGATATATGGTTTGTTCTGTTTTGTTTTGCTTGGATTACCCAGGTATGAATTCAGTGAATAAGTATATATGATTGATTTTTCTACTAAAACAAATTGGTAAGTCGAATTGATGTGAGTTTGGACTGGTGAAATTAAAAGTTAATATTAATGTGGGATGCAAAATTCTTGATAATAAGATAAATATATAGTAGTGATTGTAACTGAAGGTGTATTTTAGGTATCGTATTGGTCCCGAATGTGCGTTTAATACAAGCAAAATATACAATAATTATTTGTAGGCAAATAACTTTTTCATCAAAAAACTTACGGAGTACAAATTATTTCTAACAACAAAATCATATATGTTATTTAATTAAATTCAAGTATGCTTACAATGCACACACAAAAGTCATAATTTCATGCATTTYATAACATCAAAAATAATGGCGAAATTATCCCAAGTAACCCTGAACTTATCGCATTTRTCTAAAACAACTCTGAACTTTGGCACATTTCCCTGGTAGCCCTAAACTTTCATTTTGAGATTTTTTTTGGCTTAAATTTGACGGAGCACTAACTGGGTTGTTATGTTGCCCGTTAGTTAACATATTTAAAACTAAATTAAACCTTTAAATAATTAAAATTAATTAATTAAACACTAACCTTAATAATTACTCTAACATTATCAACTCACATTCAACCTTCTTCATCAACATCAATTCACCATCTACATGAACTACCACCCATCCTTGAACCCATGTCCACCCATGAACCCTACCCCTGCCCCAACCACCGCCACACCAACCTCAACCCAACAAACGCAACTCAAACCCAGAAATCACAACAGGATTTGTAACGGGGTTAGTCTCAACAACCCAAAAATCAACTCTAAGCTTAGAGAATTAATTGAGAATTTGCCAATTAATCGACAGTTTTGATGTGGCACGGAAAATCCTTGTCCACGTGTCCTCCAAATATTGGGTCAAAACGATCTACGTGGCAAACGRTACAGTTTAAATTAATTTGGACKAAAACGGGACYGAGAACCGACGTTCCTACATTGAAACAGTAGTAAGGAACACAAGGAAGCACGGGTGGATGACAAGTGTCACTCATCTAAGGATTGCCATGGTTTTTGAGGAATTGCCTATAAATACCCCGAGAAACCACAATAATGGCACCTACATTCTCCTAGCATTTATTGRATAACTCCCAACCAACTTGAGAGCATCTATCTCACTACTTTCTCTCTCTAGCTTGACACTTTACTTCCCTAAATCKMTACTTACTTAAGCATCGGAGGGGAGATAATCCAAATAGGATTATTCTCCTTTGTGCAGGTGTCAGGCCAGCTTTGAAGTGCTAGGAGCAAGAAGCAAGCAAGCGTTGGCCAGGAGATCGGAGATAGCCAGGTGTCGTACCATTGTCAAATTGAAGGTCAGCTCTCCCGAGGTAGCATTGAAGGGAAGCCTCCACCCCTCTCTCAACCCAGAAGCTAGGGAAATATTGTAGCCAGGACACGTCATCTCCAAATTATTTGCTACAACAAGTTTCAACTGACCCCAATAGTAGGTGTGGGATTTTCGCCAAAAAACGACCACAATAGTAGCAGCACAAGAGCAATAATGACCCAAAACTCAGGAATTTCGAGTAGAAATGCACACCACTTGAAAACCCAAGTTCGAATGTGGAGATTTCAGCCAAACAACAGCAGCAACGCTCAATTTCTAAGCCAAAATGCACCCAAAACTCAGATTTTCAAGCGTGGTTGTGTTCGAATTTAGATTCGAATTCCAACTTTTGGGGGAAATTTCAAAAAAATAGATGGTTGGGCAGTTGCATCGTGGCTGGGTTCATGGCTGGGTGGCGGAATGGGCAGGGCAGTGGCGGTGATTGGGGCAGGGGTAGGGTTCGTGGGTGGGGGGCAGTTCATGTAGATGGTTGAAGGTGAATTGGTGTTGATGAATAAGGTTGAAGGTTTAATTTTAATTATAAGTATTTAAAGGTTTAATTAGTTAATTTTAAGTGTTAATTATTTTAACTAACGGGCAACGTAACGTACAGTTACAACTCCGTTACATTTAAGCCAAAAAAACCTCAAAATGAAAGTTCGGGGTTATTTTGGAAAAACGCGACAAGTCCAGTGTTACCTGCGATGATTTCCCAAAATAATATAATACATAATTTTTTTTTTTGTATTATACTAAATTTATATTAAATAAAATCTTAAAACAAAGAATATGATATAACAATTATATGTATCAAGATAAAAAAATTAGATATATCAATAAAATATTTAAATTTAATTATGATCTCGTATTTATTTAAAACAT
>SNQN01004427.1:20757-45793 GCA_008642245.1 Bassia scoparia
ATAAACTATATTAAGTTAATATCAAAACAAATAGATTAATAAGATAATTATTCAAAAAAAAATTTAACAGAAATGCAAGATTATAGAAGACCTCCATTATTTTTTTAAATAATAGCTTACTCATATTAAATCTATTTATCAATATATATGATTGCATATAAACAAAAACTCGATTAAATTTTTACACTGTAATAACAACTTCACCATCGATAATTATAAGAATAGTATTGAATTAGTAATATAAATAGATTGTGAAAATAATCGATACCAAATTAGTACGCTAGTGTAAACTTGAGCCATTAGATGGTTAATTAATATAAGTATTTTGTCATTTTAATAATAGCAATTTTTGTTGTAATTTTTAACTTTTTTATTTATTTAAGTAATATTGCAATCTTAGTTATTTAATTTTCATGTTCTCCTTATTATAAGATAGAAGAGAAAATGTTTTTTTTAATTTTTTTTTAAGGAAAAGGTCTGTAGAAAATTCTCGACTCAAGAGCTCATTATTGGGTAGTCGTACATAACATGAAATGAAACAAAAATTCAAAAATAGAGAATTGATATTCCTAGACCGTGCTCAAGCTTCTGCTTCATACTAAAATAAATTGACATACTCTGCAGGTCAGTATGGAGTGATGTGGCACACTAAGCCACTGTCGTAGTTTTGAATGTTAACAAGAACAACTGCACGCATTTTCATCCACGTAGTCACGATTCATGTGCTCCTGACTGATGTAACTCAACGGAAATCGACGCTACTCCGTAAATCATATAATCGCTTTTAAGCATACTCCAAACTAGAGTACAACTCACACTTAGATGGACAAGTAGGCTCACCCATCCAAGCGCCCCCACGGGGTACAGGCAAAATGATAAAATACCCCATCTGATAGAAGCCTCAATTACATACAAATTTTTCAATACATGGAGAGCATTACTCACCTACTTAAGACAAGTATAAAATGATTCTCTCTCATTAACTTCTCTCTACAGTCCTAATGACACTTAATTATACTATACTTTCCTCACTTCCTTCACTTATTAGGCATTTCGCACAGGTGATAATCATCTACAAGATTATTCTCCTTATAGCAAGTCTAAGGGTGCTCGGACGAAAGAAAAGTCAAGCCACTCTCCGAAGTTCTAACTCTAAGTCAACTACCTTTGAATAAGCTACGGGAACTCCCACCCATTTCTCAACCGGCGTGCAGCAGAGGAAATTTGACTTGCACTGCAGAACTGCTACGACACTGGAATCTACATAAATAAAATACATATCATAATTCTTATGCATAGACAATAATACGCAAACATATTAACTCTTTTCTTCTCATTAAAATAATTTATTAAATAATTATTATTTAACAATTTTTTATAAAGACGAAGTTACAATATGAAGTCACATAACCTCATTAAAATATATAATGAATACTATAAATACAATAATCACTACTGTACTAATATTAAATAGACTAACATAAAATAATTTACCTATATTCATAAATAACCGAAACATTGTGTCTGACCTGACTTAGACCTAAAATTCATGAAATGAACAAGTTTAATGAAGCTCGACCAATTATCGAATTAATGATAAATAATTTTGTTCATTGGGTTATTACAAATTAAAAAACCAATTTTATACTTACTAATTTTTAAGTCAAAACAGTTAGTCCAAACCCACGTCTCACTATACGAAAACCTATAGAAAAAACACGCTTTTGGCTCCGTTGTCTGAACCAAATAATCATTTAAGATAGAAAGATAAGTTTAACCACCTATTCACAATAATTCATCTTATAGTATAAAAAATTACATTAAGTCTTGTATTATATTCAACTAATTTAAGTATCTATTTTTTATTTTTCCTATATTTTAGTACAACAACGATTACTTTTTTATCTAAATATCTTGACCATTGATTGAACAAAATACAAAATATTTTAAAAAATCAAAAATATGAAACATATCACAGAATTTCTCATCAACCTGAAAAATGATTTAAGAAATCAATCAAGGCATATGTATAGGTTCCTAATTATGTCACTTTTTGGTTATCTAAGAAGAACATATTTGATCATTAAAATACATTTACAGTTTCAAAAATATAAACATGTCACTATTATTCTTAAACAATTTCCAGGCTTTATAAAAATTTAATACAATCACGCTCATTAATCTATAATCGCAAGCTCATGCTAATTCCCTCGAGTTTAAAGCACTAGTTAATTTTTTAAAAATGAATAGTCAATGACGTAATCACCATTTAGGAATAAATTATTACTTAAATCCAAATCGTCAGTTAGCCAAGTTCTAAACTCCGCCTTCTATATTATTTGTCGAGTTTCCAAACCCAACAATACGCAATACGGACACACAACCACCACTAAAATAACGATTCACTTGATCACCCGATATTGACTCTCGTAGACACTTACAAGTAGAAAAATTACTCCTCAAGTGTTAATATTGATCTTATTTCAAAATTTAAGTGCAAATGAAAAGACATACTCCTTTTGGATTAAACAACATCTCCAGATCTAGAAGATAACATTCAGTAAACAATAATTTTTGTCCCCATCATCGTTGTTGCATGAAGTTATTTATTTTTTTTTTACTGGACACCGCATCCCAAACACGTGTTTTGACGTTCAACTTCCTTAACAGCCCATTAAAACCCTGCAGTTCAATGTTTGTAAAGATAAAAAAAAGCTTACATGGTAGCGCTTAGTCGTCAATTGGGACACGCACATGCGCAGATTCTTAACCACATCAGAACAAATTTATACAAATCACAACTCTATTATAAAGCTTTCCTCATATCATAAAAAAAATTAAAAAAAAATATACCAAAAATCATATTTTAGCCTCTTAAATAGCACCCACTTCTATATTCTTCACACTTTTACAAACCCAAAAACCAAATTAAATTTCTTACTATTTTCCTTCAATTTCCTACAAAATTATTCCAATTTAAGAAGGTATTACTACCTTTTAGCTATTTTAATTTTGCTACTAAATTATAAAAATTATTTGTAATCTCTTCAGCTGTGTTTCTATTTTTTTGTTTTTGAAATATTGGCATGTCTACAATGTTAGTGATTATTTAAATTTTTTTAACACTTGAGTTGTTTGAGAGTAGGTAATTCATATTATAATCAATGCCCCATCACATCAAAGACAAGTTCACTACAAAACAAACTTTAACATCACATGACCATAGTCTAAATGCATGCCACAAATTTCTCACAAACTCAATAACCAATCTTTGAACACCTTATAATAATAACAATAAATATAAATTTAGCAAAAAAATACTTAAAATAAACACCGAAAATTGCCACAAAATGAATGCATGCAAATGCAAGAGTGCATAAAACTAGAGACACGTAAATAGTAAAATTTGCTTAGATGAATTAATTCAATGGTTAAAACTTTACATTAAGACTTAACCTAAATATTTATTTACAAGTATTACTCTCTAAAATAATTATTAAAGCTCTAACTTTGAACAAAAATTATTGATAAAGAACTAACCTCTTGAGATGTTATATGCAATATACCATACATTCAAATCTATTTTCTTGTATTTGAAAGATCCTAACCCCACTACAATAAGTTGAGTAAATTCAGATGATTGCCTTTTCTCCACCCAATTCATGAGCATACAACAGCATACTACCTGGTTTTGTCCAAAATCTCACCAGGCACCTCAAAAACTCATCCTCACCCATAAAGGAGACAAGCGAGATTCCCAACATAAATATAACGAAAACATTCCCGAACACCGCCATAATACCCCACAAACGCTAGTAATCCCGATTAAACCAAACCCCCGAGGCGACTGTTTCCGGCGAGATACACCTATCTGGTCTATTTTAAGCAATTTAGAAGATCTATATTACTAACGGAAAACGCGATCTTTGTGAGGAAAGTATCTAACTCTTGAATCACTCATCATACAGCCCGTTGCCTTCCACCAACAGAATGGAAGATTGAATCCATTGGAGTAAATAAACAATATTACAAAGACGCTGCATACACAAGCTTGGGTAAAGGAACGTTATATGAAGTTGACCGTCTTCAAGCAATCGTTTATCTCTCCATCTTCAAGCCAAAACCACAATTAACTTCACTTTATCCACTAAGAGCTGAAATATAAAATACAAACAGTCTAGAGTAGAATTTAAAGCATTTGAAAAAGAAACTGCTGTTTGTTGTTGTGATATGGAAGCAATGAAGTGAGAAAAAGTCTAGAACTAAGTGGTAGCCGAATTGAATGTTGCTGCACTACCTATCCGCGGGTATACCTACGCCCCGAGTGTTAAGAAAGCAAAGTCTAGCTAACAAGGCAAACGATCATGATGGATGGCCAATTTGAGCAAATGAATAACATCGACAATCAAACACGAAATATCTAAAGAAAAAGTATGACTCCAACTTCAAAAGGAATGAAAGCAAAAACAATTAATCTGAGCAAGGAAGTGAATGCAAGTAATAAACAGCGAATTGGACAAAATACAAAATAGAGTAATGAACAAAAAAGATAAACTCAATTTCTCCAAGCTCTTGCGACCAAAGGAAGCCGACACATACTGAAGACGTAGTACAAGATAATATACAAAGGGTGACAGGCAACCAAGACAACTAAATTACTGTATAATCTTCTGGGGACAACAAACTAAGACTGTGATACTTCTTATTTTCCATCGTTCACTTAGTTATAGCTTACTTATTTCCGTGCAATGCTTAGTTTTGCACTTATTTTGCAAGTTTACTTTATGTGTCTATTATGTCCTTAAATCCCTCCCTTCTCGTTCTACATCATATAATGTAAGTCTGTAAAGACTTATAATCCATACCAATTGGCTTAAACATTAACCTCTGAATACTATCAATCTATCGACATAACCCCCATATTTCTATTGAAAGCTCATTCCTACTGACAAGGAGCCTGCAAAAAATGTCTTGGAAAAAAATAAATTATATATGAACATTAAGCCACAAAAATTATTAATTAAATTAAATTAGAATCAGATCCAAGCTACATATTCCTTCTACCAAAGGACTTGCAATATATATTGATATTCAGTCAAGAAACTATACTTCTGAACTACATTCCTTGACAAAGTATATTACCAACAGTATCATTCTTCTCAGGAAATTAACTATTATGTAAAGAAGCCAATCAAATTAATTTCACCATCACTACCATGAGACGGATTTACTCAAAATAATACAAATCCTACATCATAACAATACAAACACTTAAGACCGAAAATTAAAAAAACCTTCTTTAACACAAACTAAGCACATATCAATCAAAAAACTCTATCCTCACAATTACTCGTTACGCTCAAATATCATAGAATCTAATAAACACAATTTATGAAACTCACAAACTAGTGCACCAATATATAATAAAAACCACAAATAACCAAAACACAAAATAACAGAAACAAAAACCACACAAAATAACAAAGAAGAAAAGTATAAAGGAACAAATTAGAACAAAGCATGAACCCATCAAACAAAAAATAATAATTTTGTCCGGAAACTAGCAGATTAAATAATGAAACACAATTACGCAACCACAACCAGAAATTTCGGAAGCGGAGCCTTTTTTTCTCACAACTCAATTAATGAACAAAAGATCAATAATATAGGGGCGAACACACAACTCGTTCTCAAACACTTCCTCTCTTTCAGCTCATTGTTTTCCCTTTGGAAATGCACTTCGCCTTCAATGATTGATATGTGATTTATTGATCGCCCATCGTGATAATACTTAAAGTCCAGCAGCACTTACCCAAGTTGCCATTGAATGATCCCACTAGGTTTCGACAGTTACTACGTAATATCAAAACTATTTAAATTGTAGTTCAGAAGCTTTAATCTGACTAATATGCAACACAATTCCCTCACTTTGCATATAGATTATCGATACGTTCCATCCGCATTTCAGCGTCATATTCGATATCCTGCATATGTAACTTCGCACATTTCGTCTTTTGCGTGGAATAGTAAAGAATTTCTCCGATCGCCTTGAAGGCAAGCAACAATCATTTTGTCATTATAAATCACATCTACCACATATCATGCTTAGGAATTCAGTCTGATCAAATTATGAATTGCTATCTTTTTCGAACATCTGCCCCAGCTCCTTGCAACATCGATTCTAAATTCCTAGTAATCTCTGTGTCAGATGAGAACATCGGTGACGTAGTGCACCGTACCCATCTAGCGAACATTTCATGTTTCACATGCAAGCTTTTCACCTACTAACCTATATAGCAGAACGAATTCTATCCGAAATGGCACAATAACCAATATTAATCGTACACCTCAACTTACCAAAATGACTACATTTTTCAGTATAAGACATCACAGTTAGCGCCAAGACCGGTGGTCGAACATCGCTATCCTATGTGAGTCTTTTACAATGCCTTGCCCTAATAATATCGAAACCTTACGACTTTACTGGAGACGGGACGAAACAGTGCTCTGGCATGCGAATTGAAAGTATACTTCTTATCGATAACAATTGAGTACCCTACTTATGTTGCCAACCAACAACACCATGGAACGAGGTTGAACCCGATAGAAGATCGGATGGAATGCGACCTCCAAGCCGCAAAAGCATAAGCAAACCGTACCCCACTAAGTCACTCCTATGGTAGAATCCAACCCAATGTACCCCTTTTGAATGATAGTAGGGGAGTGTATGATGTGTTAGGAAGGTCCCTGGTTAAGACAGTCCTTAATGGAAGAAAAGGGATCCAATTGACAGCTAGTAGAAGAGGGTCCATTCTAGGACGAAGTGCAGGGAAGAAACACAGTGTTAATGGTAGTGGATACGTCCGAAATTCTTGAAAATATGAAGCAGAAATAAATTACCCCACACCTACTATTGGAAGTCAGTTTTGACAACTTACGATGTTCGAAAAGGAGTAATCCTGTACAAATTAATTTGCTGGATTGGATGTTAGACGTTTGTTCTGTAGTGGGCGTTACAAAAACCATAATTCGGTCTCTTGTGAGACAATTCTTATGTGGGTTGAGAAGGTGGAGTGAGGTTAGGCTTATCCCTCCGATGAGCTAACCTCATGGTGACTAGGCTGATCCTCTCAATATTTGATCACATAGGTACACATCTCTGTGCTGAGGCTTCAGGGCATGTGACCTTGAGCAAGGCTCGCGTAAGATTACCATACTACAGAAGCTAGATCCAGAACGCTGGATTTTCTCCATATAACGTCCTTCCTACCATAACCGAAAACTCTCAAAAATGCTGGAAATGGAAACATGGTTTTGATACATTCTGTGCCACACCTGTGAAGAACTATTTCTAAAAAGCACAAAACAAATACATACGGAGAATAATGCACTTTATATATGGACTTCTAACAATATCTATTGCCTTCAATCGATGCGTTAAGTATATACCATGAAGTTTTTAGGGAAGTTTTTATAGAAAGTGTAGTGTACAATGCTTAACGTTAGAAGTACAGAACTATAAGTCTAGTTGCTAATACGAATTAGTCATAAAAGCTCTTCAAAGGTTGGTATTGGGCGAGATAGAATCAATTAACTAAAAAGTAAAATACTAGAGGAGAATAGTAGAGTGTTTCTTATTTAATATGTCGGTTTTCATTCGAATAAGTAGAGAATATATTAATTAATAGATGATGATTTGTGATAGGCTAAATTTCCGTAACATATAAAAGAACATGGCAATCCTTATGTGATTAGTATGATGGACAACTATTATACATGCCACCTCTTCGATCCACTGAGATGTTCGATGTTGACAGATATACTTATTACTATCTGTTCGGCTCTCAATATTTGAGAACTTACGATTTTCTCATAAATGTTAAATGATTTCTCTCTTTAGTATTATCCAATATAATTAATGTATAACATTGATAATCCTTTCCACGTATTAAGACATTTTTTTGATACCCAATATGTGTGATAGATCATGAATACGCTTATGGATATTAGATATTATGAGGCAATGCGACCACATTTTCCACACATCTATATCTACTTCACGTATTCATATGGTATTAAATTTATTAGAAAATGAAGGAATAAGTAGATTTTCAACCAATCAGAAAATTTATGAGAAAATCACAACTTCTATTTTATTGTAAATGCATTTTCGACATGATAAAAAAATTAAAAAAAAATTACCAAAAATCATATTTTTTGCCTCCTCTATAAATAGACACCCATTTTGCTATATTTCTTCACACTTTTTGAAATAACCCAAAAAAACCAAAATTAATTATCTTCTTATTTTCCTCTAATTTGCCTACAAGGAAATATTCCAATTTAAAGGTATTTTACTTACTTTAGCTATTTTATTTTTGCTACTAAATTTATAAATTAATTTATTGTTAATATATTAGTGTTGTTCATGTTGGTTTTGTTTGTTGAAAATATTTGTGCATGTTTCTAGCTAATGGTTAAGTGATTATTTAATTTTTTTTATGAACTTGTAGATGTTGTTGTTCTTGTTGTATGCAGTAAATAGTAAAAATTTTGTGTAAGATGAATTAATTTCATGGTTAACAAATACTCTACTAAAACTTTGAACAAAATATTATTTGAAAGTATTATTTGAAAATATTATTTGAAATACTCTAAAACTTTGAACAAAATATTATTTGAAAGTATAGAACTATGACCTTTGAGAGTGGGTTAATATGCAAATTACCATACATTTGAAATCATATTTTGTCTTGTATTCTGCAGAAATGGATCRTAACAACCCCAACTACACAATAAGTTTGAGTGAATTCGATGATGCTCTTTTCTCCCATCCTCAATTTCATGCAGCCATACAACGAAGAGGACTGACGCTGTCCCAAAATCCTTCACCAGGCACCCAAGAAAACTCTCCTCAGCTCATGTGTACCAAGGGAGTAATTCCCAACATGAGGAGGATATTGAGGAAAACGTTCCCGAGACACCGCAATACCCGCCACAAACGCRAGTAATCCCGGTTATTGAAAACCGAACCCCGGCAAGGGCGAGCTGTGTTTGGTCCGAAGCGGAGGATACGACCCTTATTGCGTTGTACATGCAATTTAGTGAAGATGCTATAGTGGGTACTAACCAAAAGGCGAGTGATCTTTGGAGAAAGGTGTCTACTGCTTGGAATCAAGCGCAATCAGAGCAGCCCCATGTCCTTCCACCAAGAGAATTGAAGAGTTTGGAATGCCATTGGAGAAGAATGACAAGTGATTTACTACAATGGAGCGCTGCATACGACGAGGCTTGGAAGTTTGAAGGAAGCGGTTATGGAGAAGTTGACCGTCTTRAGAGGGCAAGTCGTTTATTCTCCATGTCTTCTAAGCCAAAACCACATAACTTCACTTATCAACATGTTTGGGAAATGGTTAAGAATGACCCAAAGTTTAGGGAGAAATTGAGATGGGCATTGTCGAAAGATGAGAGAGCTGCTTGTATTGTTGTTGATGATGATGGAAGCAGTGGAAGTGGGAAAAGGTCTAGAATAAGGGTGGTGCGAAGGTGATGTGCTGCAGTACTATTCGTCGGAGTATACTCGCTGAGGGTGTTAGAACGCAAGTTAAGCGTAACAGGGCAAGTGACTCAATGATGAAGATGGGCAATTGCTGAGCAATGATAGTTAACATCGACATGCAAACACGAATTATAGTCTGAAAGAGAAGAAGTATGACTACAAACTCAAAAGGAATGAGAAGAGAAACAGTTGAATTTGAGCAAGAAGTTGAAATGAGAAGGTGAGCACAAGTCGAATTTGCTGAGCAAAGTACAGCAGATGAGGATGGAATATGGAACAAAAAGAAGATAAAGAAGCTGTCATTGCTCCAAGCTCTGCGACAAAGGAAGCCTAACCCTACTGAAGAGTGCGTACAAGGATCATACTATGCAGAAGTGGTACGGCCCAGGCAATAAGATTTTTAGTTTCGTGTGGTGGAAACAACTAAAAGACTTGTATCATTTATGTGTGTTTTCATGGTTAGTTTAATGGTGTTATTATGTGTGTTTCATGGTTAGTTTATGGTGTATTTATGTTCTTTATATGTTCTATCTTTAATGTCCTTGAAGTTTTGTTTTCGTTTAGACTTTACTGTAAGTCTTATGTAATTTGTATGTGATAAGTGAGAAGGCCTTTAAGAATTTAATATGTGTAAATATATTTCCATGTATGACATGAATTATTTTCTGATAAAGCTATTATATACTTACTGACAAAGGCTCAATCATGTTTGGAAAAAAATATTTTCTTTGAAGAACAGCCACAAAAATTTAAATTGTATAATTGATTATAGTCAAAGCTACTATTTGTCCTTCGACAAGGTGCAATTATTGGTATCATTGAATTATCAGTCAAAGCTACTATTTCAAAGCTACTATTCTTATGAAAAGGTTTATTTTGCCAAGCATGTCATCTTTTCAGAAAAAGTAACGTATTATGTAACAACCAATAAATGTTATTTACACACTACATGAGAGCGGATGTTACTTAAATATAAAGGGCTACATTTACGAGTATACAAACCTTGAAGACCGAAAATTAAAAACCTTCTTACACAAATTAAAAGCAGTGTTCAAATTCCAATAACTCTTCCTAAGTTCTAGTTGTTCAAGTTTCAGATTTAATAAACACAGAATTTGATGAACTAGTAGACCATATATATTAAACCACATGCACTACAACAAAACACAAAATTTGACAAGAAGAAAGGTTTGAAAGAATAAGAGAGCAAGGGCATGCCAATTGTTCAATGATTATTTGCGGAAAACTGCGTTTATAATGAAACCATTTCGTCGCAGATGTTGAATGCGGAGGCTTTGTTCTGTCGAATTATGGACAAGGTAGTCGAGGGCGACAACTGGTTCAACAACGTCGCGATGCTTTCGGGAGGCTTGGTTTTCACGTGCAGAAATGCACGCCGCAATGAGAATGTTGGCTATTGTGTGCCGCAGATGCGGTGGATATCTTATCAAATGGGAGCACTACGCAAGGTTGGCATTGAGTCACTTTTGTCAAGGGGTAATATCAAACTTTGAAGATGAGTACCTGAGAGGCCATGCTGAAGATTTGCAACAACATCCTTTGCCAAAAGAACGTAGAGGTTCCCAGGATGATCGGCAGTATAGATTGCATGCAATTGGGAATGGAGAATTGTCGATGGCTTGGAAAGCAAAATATGCAGGTAGATCTCATAATGCCTCATTTTAGAAGCGGTTGCTGATCAAGATTTATGGGTTTGGCATGCTTTTTTCGAATGTTCTGGCTCTGCAACGATTAAATGTCCTTTATAGATCTACTGGTGTTCGATGAGTATTACATGGGTTGCACCGCCTACAACATTTACTGTCAACGAGCACACTTACACTGATACTATTTAGAGACGGAATCTATCCAAATGGGCTACATTTATACAAGGTAATAACGTACCTCAGGTACTAAAGGACAAGTTGTTTGCAGATAAACAAGCAGCTGCTCGTAAGACGTCGAACGTGGCTTTTGGAGTTTTCAAGCTCGGTTTGCAATAATACGACACCGTCACTTGTGTACGACGAAGACATTTTTGCGACGTAATGAAGCTTGTATATTCTTTCAAATGATTGTAGAGGACGAACAGACGAAATACATGAGAGCGGATGTTTACGTCAATACTATAGGAAGATCGGCCGCAAGGCTCCGGAGCTAGCACAAGTATGCGGTAAACAACATGATTTGAATTCAATGTCGGGCGACCGGGCAACATCAACTTGACGCCTTATGTTAATGAGGGTTCAGTTCGTGACAGAGAACAACATTTAGCACTGAAACGTGATTTGATTGAATCATTTGGCAACACTTACGGCACCACGCATGAGTGATGTGTGATGTGTTATTTCCGTAGTAGTCTTGTGTCAACAACGCTTGTGTTTATTTAATTCAGTCATATTTCGTACGTAAACATATTAGTGCTTTCATTAATAGTTGGTGTGGTGTTCTTCATTTATCTTTGTTGGTCTAATCAAAATCAGTATTTTATAATGAATTATATAGTGAATTTCCAATTTTTTAAAGTGTTACTTATGAGTGTAATAATATTTACAATTTAATACGATTTTTAATTTAGTAATATATCGTGAATATTTTATAGTCTAAATATTATCAACTAAATTAGAAATAGAAAGGAGTGTGAAAAATAATAAAGGAAAAATAGAAAGATAGGAGTGTGAAAAATAATAAAGGAAAAATAATAAAAGATGATGTGTAAATATAGTGGGGTATAGTAAAAAGTAGGAGAGAGAGTGGTGAGGAATTTTTTTTTCCTCAATGTTGTGGATGAAATAGTAAAAGATGAGGAAAAATTAGGTGGGAAGAGAGAAAGTAGGTGAGAGAATAATGAGGAAGGAAATAATTCTTCAACATTGTGCTTGCTCTTAGGAAAAATGGGAAAATTATTGGTTCATCTCGGTGATGAACCAAAATGAAGTTATCTCAAAATATATTGGTAATTTTCATGTATTATTTGTCCTTTTTTGTTGACTTACATACATATGACCACTRAAATAAAGTGAATTTAATTATCAAAATGACATGAGATAATCATTTTTGGTTCATCTCGGAAATGAACCTGTTACTCCTCGGAAAAATGCCATATTTTAAAAAAAAAAATAAATATTATTTGCTTATGTTAGCTTTTGGACCAAAAAATAAGAAGCCGAATCTAATACTACTACATACCGTAGGCGTAGGCAGTAGCAGCTTAAACCCAGAAAAAATCACAATCCAAACCCCTTTCTCTCTCCTCTCCTCTCCTTATAGGCCTGGGCCCAACTCTCTCGACGGACGGCGTCTCCGGTGTTGCGCTGCTGCTGCTGCTGCTATTGTTGCATTGCCACTGCTGTGTGGTTGCTCCATCTTAACATCGTTCTTAGGGTATTCTTCTTCTCTCTCCTATTCTTCCCCCAATTTATAATTTTGTTCCAATTTTCCTTTTTTTTTTGAATTATTTTACTGGAGTTTTGTGTAAATTTTGTTGGATTTATTATGAGTTTTGTTTCAATTTCTCTATTGTTTGGGGGTTATATATTGTTGTTTGGTTTTGGGGCAGAATTATTTATGATATTGGGGCTGAATTTGAAGACCAACAATGAATATAATATAATTAAACTACAACAAAGCATAACACACATTCAAATCAAGTATCCATATTGTTACAAACACACTTGTGAAAGGCAAAGGAAAGAGGAAGCCAAGAACAAACCCCCGGTTTTAGAGAAATGAATATAGTATGGAAGTGCCATGTGTCATCAATGTATGCAAAAACCCTGTTATTAAATATAGTAATTGATTGATTTCAAGCTTGTTTCTTTTCCTCTAATATGTTCCCAATGTGATTACTCCAATTGATAGTGTAATCTTTCGAACTTCAGGATTTCTGTTGCAGTTACAATGACTTGTGAATTTCTGAAATGATCAATGATTATGTTGTTTGTGCAATTTGTAAAGCAAAGAAGGAGGGTGTTTCTTGCACCCTTTTCTTCGCTTGCAAATGCCCTTTCAATTCCTATCAAAACTCGCAACTTCGGCTTCGAACCATCTTCCAGACTTCATATACCATATTCAAAGACCAGACTCTATGCCTCCCTTTTTTGTTCCCTCATTCATTTATTTCTATCATGTGGACATCCGTCCCAAGCTTCCCAAGCCTTTTCCTTCATGCGGTCGAARGGAGTTGCTCCATCGGATTTGCGCTCGTGGAATCACCTCCTACATGGCTTTCATTGGGCTGGCATGGTTAATCAGGTATCTCTTGTGTATCGTAAATGCATTTTATATTTTATGTTGGTGTTTAAAGCTGTGTTATCCGTCAAAAGCTTTATTCTTTGAGTATTGCATGGTTCCACTTAAACAATTGTTGATTGTCCTCTGTTTATTACCAATTTCTATTGAGTCTGTGGGAGTTTTGTGGTCATGTGGGGTGTTTTGCCTGTTTATGTGCGAGCGCACATTTGCGCATTACATGTGGGCACGCCTGCACAGCCAGTTAAAGACTATCATAAGATTACTTTAGAAGGATGGCCTATGAATTCTATGACTCATATTTGGATTGTTAGGAACAATTCACCTCATTTTCAGTTTTTTCATGAAAATTTGTTCGGACAAGCTTGTTTTAGGGCTAATAAATTTTGTTAAATTATGCCTAGAGCCAAAAAGTCCTTGCTAGAGTTTCGGTCCAATAGTTTTACTCAACTTCTTTTCACAAGTATAATAAGCTCTATTATGTTTAGATAAGTTATGTTTGTGGCTCTGAGTTTTGATGAGGGCTTATAAGTTTTGATTAGTGCAGTGTGATCAAGAGTAGGTAGCTATGGGTTGAGTGTATTAGAGCACTGTGATTAATTAATGAATTATGATATTGTGCAATACTACAAATTCAGGTCTACGACAGCGATTAATGGTTGAACCTGATATATTATGTTGATGAATTTTAGCCTTTTTATTTGGCTTGTGAGAAACAGCTGATCAAAATTTTAATAACTAGTTATTGCCCTCAGAATTTGTTAGGACGTAGGAGTTATAAGAGTGCAGCAGTTAATGAATGMGTATATTCTCCCTGTCACCCCCTCCCTATTCTCTTTTTATCTTTCAATGAACATAAAGGTTTTACATTTTAATCAAGCATCTGTGAAGACAAGTTTTGTCACCATGTCAGGCTTTAAGTAGCTCTGGTTTGATTTCTTAGGTGTGGCTTGTGTGTTGGGAGATGCTATCTTGTGGATTTTCTCGGTTCCCTGCATTGAGGACAATTTAATCAAACTTCATGCTAATTGGATTCACTATATTCGTCTTTAAACTAAGTTGTGGTTTGGATCATCAGGTGTGGCTCGTCTATTCAGAGATGCTGGATTGTGGGGTAATGCCTAATGTATCCACTTATAACATATTAGTCCGCTCGTTGTGCAATATGCGTATGTTGGATTCTGCTCTTCACTTTGTTGGGACTGTTGATCAAGTAGACACCATCACCTATAATACTCTCATATGGGGGTTCTGCCGGCAGAATTTGCCAGACCTGGCATTGGGATGCTTGTCTCAGATGGTAAAAAAGGGAATTTCAATTGATAATTGTACTGGTAATATTTTGATCAAGGGTTTCTGTGATGTTGGATCACTGAAATATGCAGAACATATCCTAAYATCCTTGATGTACTACAATAACAAGGGTGTTGATAATCACCCTGATCTCGTGAGCTTTAATACCATGATTCATGGTTATTGCAAGGCTGGTATGATGGCTAATGCTCTTCAAATAATGGAAGATATGAAGGAAATAAATTTACTACCTGACATAATTACTTATAATATTCTAGTTTATGGGTTCTGCAAGATTGGAAATTTTTTGGAGGCCAAAAATCTCTTGAATAAGTTATGGGATTCACAGTTTAGTGAACAATCTCTGTCAGTAGTGGAATCTATTCAGGGTGATGCAAATAAAACAAGTTTGGCTGTAGTACAACCCAATGTGACTACATACACAACGTTGATCGCTGCATACTGCAAACAAGAAGAAATGCAGGAAGCACTGTCTTTATATCAGGACATGGTTAATGCTGGGATCTCTCCAGATATAACAACATATACTTCCATTATAAGTGGCCTTTGTAAGAGTGGGAGGTTAGCAGAAGCACAMGCTATTTTTGAGGAAATGAAGCAAATAGGCATAGAACCTAATCATGTTTCATTCTCAACTATAATTGACGCTTTTTTAAAAGATAGGAATCAATTTGGTGCATTTGCCTTTCTAAGTCAGATGGTGGTTCGCGGGCTTTGTTTTGATGTTGTCTTGTATACAAGTATGATGGATGGGCTTTATAAGACTGGAAAACCAAAAGAGGCTGCAGGCATGTTTAAGATGCTTCTAATGTCCAACATAAGACCCAATCAGATTACCTATACTGCACTAGTTGATGGTTTTTTGCAAATTGGGAAACCTGAAAATTGCATAATCCATTCTGCAGGAGATGGAAGCTATAGGTGTTACTCCTAATCTCATCACTTACTCAGCTATGATTAATGGTTACATAAAAAAAGGAATGCTCGAAAGGGCCTTTGAACTAATGAGGAAGATGATGCAGCAAAATATGTTGCCTAATTCCATAACATATGGTACTTTAATACACGGGTGTGTTATGGCTGGAAAGCAAGAACTTGGAATGGAATTGTACAAGGAATTGAAATTACAAGGCTTGYAAGAAAATTGTTATATAGTTGATGCATTTGTTAACATGTACAAAAGAAGCCAAAAGATGGATGAAGCAATGGAGCTTGTTAAGGAGGTCATGTCTAGAGGCATATTGCTTGACCGTATTAACTACACAAATTTGATGGATGGATACTTTAAATTGGGAAATGTAACTGCTGCTCTTAATTTGGCCCAAGAATTCACTGAAAAAGGTTTAGGGTTTGATATTGMTGCATTTAATGTTTTGATGAACGGGCTTTTAAAGCAAGGAACTTATGAACCTGAATCTGTTTATGGTGGTTTGAAACAGTTTAATTTGGTTGCAAACTCTGCTACTTACAACACAATGATCCATGCCTATTGTAAGGATGGAAGAGTAGAAGAAGCTCTTAAACTGTGGACTGAAATGAAGGGCCTTGGGCTGATGCCCAATCAAATTACCTGTAACATCCTTGTTACAGGTTTGTGTAAAGCTGARAAGTTGGATAAAGCAATGGATTTGCTCAATCAAATGTCATCTATCGGTTTTCTCCCAACACCCACTCTGCAGAAAGTTGTCTTTGCTGCTGCTTCAAAGATTAGAAGGGCAAGCGTGATCATGCAGATTCATGAGCAGCTCCTAGCCATGGGTCTTCAGGAAAATCATGTAAGCTACAACACCCTCATCAATGTGTTGTGTCAGCTCGGAATGACAAAAAAAGCTTTTACTGTTTTCATGAGCATGAAGAACAGAGGAATACCGGCTGATGTTGTCACTTATAACAGCTTTATACTTGGATATTGCAGAAGTAGCCATATAAAGAAGGCTTATGAAACTTATTCCCAATTGAAAAGTGAAGGGTTATCCCCAAACATAATTACTTACAACACTCTGCTTAACGGTCTGTTTTCAGTGAACTTTGTGAGAGAGGCAGCAAGATTAATTGATGAAATGAAAGAAAGAGGACTTGTTCCTGATGCAGTAACTTACAATATTTTGGTCTCTGGATACGCAAAGTTGAAGAATTCGAAGGAGTCTATCAGACTTTACTGTGAAATGGTGTGCAAAGGTTTCATCCCTACGACTGCGACCTACAATACACTTATCCACCAGTTTTCCCTGTTGGGCAAAATGAACCAGGCTAGAGAACTTATGAATGAGATGCAAATTAGAGGCAGGTCACCTGACGCGGTAACATATGACATAATTATTAGTGGTTGGTGCAATTTGTCTAATCAAGCTGAGCTGCAAAAGGAATTGAAACGATCATACCGGGCTGAGGCTATGAAATTTTTTAAAGAAATGACCGATAAAGGGTTGGTTCCGGGCAAAAGCACCATTTCTTCTATGTGTTGTACTCTAGCGAGATCAGGTAAGAAAGCTGCTGCTCTGAGATTGAAGGAACATTACGACAGACGAGGCCACCTTAAAGATATTCCAAGCAATGGAGAGTAGCTTGAATGTATTTATATGTTTGGTTCTTCTCACACTCTTGGAGCCTTCTTAAGTTTTAATCCAACTAGCCCTTATGAAAAGAGAATAGTTATAAGTCTATAACTGCATATTAGAACCCCTCATTTGGTCATGGAGTTCTCCAAGGAGGCCTCACCCTACAAGTGTTGCTTCAAAAGTATCTTCAAGTATGGATGCTTATTGGGTGAAGGTTCCCCCTCTTTTCATGAAAGGCTACTCTTCTTTCATGGCAGTGAGTTGAGTTCAACAAATTCCATGTTCTGAAATTCAGATCCTTCTTTATCAAAACTTTGTAAGTTGAGCCTTCAGACAAGTTAATTCTTTGTTCATAAGATATTGTATTTCACTTTGTTTGATTTATTCGGTGAATATGTCATGTTACCGGGATGAAGATATTGGGTGGTAAAGAAAGAGAGAATATTAATTTAAATTGGAATTTTTTCCTGATTTTAATAAGTTTATTCCACAATGATGACAAATAATTTTGAAAACCTGAAAAGTTTAATTTGTTTTATGGGTTTTAAGTGGTTAGAGTTCCATTCATTCATGGCATGTATGTAGGTGCACATAATGCTATCAGTTGGCTGATGTAGAGAAGCATATGCCAGAGCTCTATACATCTCTTCATCAAATTTACCATGTCAGAGAAAAATGGCARACGCGTTTTGAACGTCTTTGGGAAAGGCCAACTTGTGTGAAGTAGATGCATCTCAAATATCTGTGGTAAGAACATCTTTTAATCTTTTATGCATTTTAAGATATTCCCTCTTGTCTTGGTTCTATTGTTGAAGTRGGAATGAGGAAAATGATCATCACAAATTCAAGTCACAATTTGCTGACAGATACAAGTTCCATTTAACCCTGAGGACAAAAGTTTTTGCTATTATATACTTAGCTATATGTCCAAATATTTATGTTTTATAATTCCTTTTAGATTATTTCCCTCAAACTCTATACCACTTTTTACTTCATAGTATAGACTTCATTGTGCACAACTGCACACTCTGGCCTCTTCTTTAATTTTCAGAGTAATCAGCATTGCTTTATTATTGGCTCCTGATGTGATGGTCATGATGTCTGGAAGAATGGAAGGTTATCCAACCTAGGAATCATCACCTTTTTATGTCTGACGAAACTGTTTACTACTGAGCTCCAGAGGTTTTACGAGTTATCCACAGAGCAAATCAAACCTTTTTAGAACCACCAGAAAATAGGTCTCGTATGATATTCATGATCGGTTTCATGACTAATGAGTTTAGTGTCGATTAAGGTCTTGTCCTTGACTCCTTGCTATCTTGAATAAATATATCCTGTGAATCAATTGGGAAAATTAGTTGTAACTAGTAAAAATCAGTTTCAATAAGTAAATAGAAAGGGGCATAAGAATTATTTAAGGTTAATTGTAGAGATCATTTCAATGCACAACTAAATTTTAAGGGTGGATTTCTTGATTAAGGGCGTTTTTGTGATCCAAAATCCTTATTAATGTTCTTCATGATTGTCAAATCTTACTGCAAGTGAAACCATAACCTAATTTCTTCTTTTGACAGGTTCTACGTTTAATAACTTGTTAACAAGAAGGATCATTTGGCAGTTTAAAATTTTGAGACTATTATGTTTTTAAAAACCATTATATTGCCATGGTTTTTAAACACAAGTAGAGTTTTAATGTAATTTGAACTTGATATTTAAGGCTCAAAAAACCTCGAGACTCGGCTCGAGTTTGAGATATTTGTCACGAGCCGAGCTTGAAAAAATATCCAAAGCTCYACTCAGTTCATTAACACCCCTAGGTGAAACTACGACTTGAGTGTTGTGAGTTGATACCATAGTGGATGACTGGATGATATATGTTTAGCTAAGTGCAGCTGCTGACCTCATATGATATATTTTTAGGAGGAACCTTGCAGGACACGAGAATTCTTTTTTTCCAGAACAAGTATAAACCTATAGCCACATACYGAGTAGTTAGGATGCTTTTGGGGAAATTTTGTGCTCTTGTCAAATATTTTTAGTCGAGGTTTTTGTGTTTCTGTAGGCGGGATTTCATTGTTTTCGCCTCTTCCCCTGTTTCTTGATCTATAGATTAATAGATGTTCTGCTCCCCAATTTTACACTATTCTCAGTTCAAGTTATGATGTACTCCCTCCGTTTTTTTTAGATGTTCCATACCATTTTGGAACGGTTTTTAGAGTTGTTTTGAGTTGAATAATAGTTGAGTAGTTGGTTAATAAGTTAGGTAAAAGAGTAAATGTGAATGAATTTTATGGAATAGTAATTTTGGGTGATAGATTGGGTAAATAATGAAAGTTGACTTTAGAAATGAGAATTCATTAATGTAAGTAATAAAGTGGTAAAAGTAAAAAGTTATTTTTTAGATTGGTTTGGAACATTATTTGAAAACGGCCACAAGAACCTGGACAAAAAAAAAACGGAGGGAGTATTAGGAGTATGTATATGGCTCTGATTAAGGAAGGGATCTGAGCTAAATAAAGGACGAATAGCAGTGTCATTATAACCACCCTTCAACAACACTACTATTCTTAATTTATCTTGGATGACTTGCTTTGTAGCCGTACTGTTAACTATCACCTTTTAAAATTAAAACCTGACTTGAATGTGTTTTATATATCACAACATAATTCTTGGTATTTTGTCTGATGCTAGGGACACTAATGGAGTTATTTGTGAAAGCATATGTGGACCTGGGTGACAACATAGCACCAGAACACTAGTCTTGGGGTGACAAGTCCCTCGCAGTGATCCGGACAATTTGGTGGTATTAAGATATTCTGTTGGAGAGTTAAACAGCTATTGGTGAGTTATACCCGAGATCAAGATTTGTTTTGTTTGCTTGCACAAAGTTCTCACCGTACGTGCATGATTTGACTTATCAGAAAAGTTTCTAAAATATGATCATTCTGCAATAGAGGATGGGCTTCTTTTGTTACCAATTTCACTATAAATTATTGGTTGAAAATAGAAGGATGTTGTGTAAGAGAAACATGTATATACGTCATTTTTTAGGTCTCTTGGGCATATGGATCAGTTGAGCACTCGAACCTATACTTGACTTCTCTTCTCCTAACCCTCTCCTAAAAAATGGTTTCAACTATCAAGATTACAGTATTACATTAGAGAGAGAGAGTATATTGTGAAAAAAGCAATGTATCCATTTWTATTTTTTTTATTTTTTTGGCAAAAAAACAAATAAATGTACCTTTATTAATTTGTATCTGGAACTTAGATACAGTAATTTTAAAAAATTCTAGCGCTTGTTGCTAGCTACTTCCCCTGGTTCTTTGAACGAATACTTCCCCTGGTTCTTTGAACGAATACTTCCCCTGTTTCTAATACTAAGTCTTATACTCTTATCTATTTGGCTTTTCTAGGTGAAAGATCAAAATATTTCCATGATTGAGGGATCTTGTCAAGCACAGAGTACAGGGTATGAATTTGTCCATACAGAGGTGTCTCTACCCCCCACCCCCCACAGAGTCTATGATCATCCTAAATCTACTGTGCTCATCCTCTCAGAGTCTCAGTAACCTCTGTAGAATCCTCTCTGCATCTGGGGTAACACAGTAATGTTTCAAACTTTCTTCAAAACATTCAGAACTTCAACATATAATATGATGGATCCATTATACTATCCCAAAACGATATCATGCAATAACCCGATCCAAGCTTACTAAAGTGGAACAGGAACACCCTCCCTATCAGGCTATCATGCATAACCATAACACTTAAATGATACATTTTTAACTTTAACTCAGTCATTTAAGATTTACCATTTCTCTCTACCACCATGGCATTGGCATTGGCATTGGCATTGCAAGGGCTACAAATCTAGAGTGCAATAACATACAATACAAATTCAACCCAACAACAGTCAACGCCAACGAATTCTATAGCAATTCATAAAGATAAGACCTCTGCAACATTCACATCCTAGCATTGCATCACCTACTAATCAAGCATTTCGCCAGTACTGGGCCTGCGGGCTGAGGAACGACCCGACCCCGATCCTGCGGGTCATGTGCTCGAAGATGTCGTCGAAGAGGGGGTTGATGTAGTGGTTGAAATTAAAACATCGTTTAATATGCTACAAGTTTCATCTTTGTCACTCATTTGTGCTAAAAATAACAATTGAAATTTTCAAATGAAAGATGAGGAATCATAATTGGCTAGTCATTTGGTTCAATTTGGTGAAAAAATGAACCTTTGAACAATAAATGATTGTGTTTTTAGGAAAATTGACGTCTAAATGTGCATGATAAACTCACACTAATTTTGCATATATCAACCTTTTTTTTTTTTTTTGCATCATTATGATCTATCGAATGATCTTCTAAACAATTAGTGTACAATTTTTGAATCGATTTACTTCAATAGGAATTAATTGAATCGAATCAAGACCTARWTTAAAACAATAGTAGATTGGTAGACCATATCGAGAAAAGCTATATGAACAATCAATGATGAGAAAGAGGTTGTACATCAATRAAAGTTTTGTCAAATTGAATTTTTTTTGGATTAATTTATGTACTTCCTCCACTCAATTATAATTGCAACTACTCTGTATTTTGTTTTATTGCCGTATTTGATAGTTTATTAGTTGTGATTCACTAATTTTTGTTTCAAAATTACTTTTCCCTTTGGAGACACAAAATTAAGGTCAAATAGAGGTGAGCAAATAATAGACGGATCGAATGGATCGGACTTTTACCCACAAAACTTGTGCCGTTATGAGTTTTGATAGGTCGGGTTCGGATTTTGAACTAAACCCCACTTTTTCTTCAGGTGGGTTTAGACCAAGCCAACGACCTCGACAATCACCTCCTGCCCAAAACAAACATGCCTTATTAAACTCTCCCACTCTAATCTCAGCTCATCTTCTTCCTCCAACTCAAAAAAAAAATGGCACTGAGAATCTCCCGACTCAAATCTTCACTAAGGTATGTTCATTCAATTCCTCTCTTTCTCACCTTCGTTTTCTCTCCTTTGAGCCCACTTCTTCATTCAACAAAGACGTCGACAAAATATTTTCCACGTAATCAACAATTCATCATCACCCCAAAACCTCAAAGAATCCCTTAATTTAACCGGAATCTCCATCTCAAATGAACTCGTTGAGAAAGTCCTGAAAAGGGTTCTGTTGTAGCAAGTAATTTGGTTGATGACGTGGCCTGGCTACAATATTTCCTCAGCTTTTGGGTTGAGAGAGGGGTGGAYGCTTCCCGTCAATGCTACCTCGAGAGAGCTGACCTTCTATTGCACGTTGACTTGCTCTTTGCTTTCCMTGACCTRCTGGCTCAGAAAACTTGAGGGCCTGGCACCTGCACAAAGGAGAATAATCCTATTCGGATTATCTCCCCTCCGATACTTAAGTAAGTATGGAGTTTAYGAAATAAAAAGTGCCAAGCTAGAGAGAGAAAGTAGTTGGGAGTTATGCAATAAATGCTAAGAAAATTGTGTGTGTTTTCCTTGGTTTTTCGGGGTATTTATAGGTAATCCCTCAAAAACRAAGGAACCACTTGGATGGGTGACACTTGTCATTCATCCATGCTTCCGAGCGTTCCTTACTACTGTTTTAGTGTAGAAACGTCGGTTCTCCGTCCCGTTTTGGTTCGGATTAATAAAAACGGTGGCGTTTGCCACGTGGATCATTTTGACCCAATATTTGGAGGACACGTGGCAGGGATTTTCCCTGCCACATCATTTGCCCCTCAAAGACCCAATAAATCATTGGATTTATGGGGTGTTTGATCTTGACTTTACATTAATTTACATTGCGTAAATAAACCTTAAATCAGATAAAAACTAGGTATTTTTCCCTTTCCTTTTGGTTTTTTTTTTGCATTGGGAAGCGTGCCTTCGTGGGAGAGATATGGCCAGGCCAAGCATTTAATTCGCAGCATCGGAATTTGCATAGCAGCAGCCAAATCGTCAAATTCGTCTTCCCGCTCAAAACTCCTTCCTTCCGTTCAAATTTCGAATTCAAGGGGAAGAAGAGACGTTGAATAGGGGGTATATATATCCCCTGGAGGAGAGAGAGGAAGAACGTTTTCTTCTTTCTCGCTGAAAATCTCTCTCTTCCTCGCACTTTTTCTCCCATCTCCTCGCAAGTTTCCTAGCTTCCACGACAACTTCTGTTCGCAGTTTTCAAGGTTCTTCGTCGCAGTTTTCAGTTTTCTTCGTCGCGGTTRGCAGTCTCCAAAGTTCTTCTTCGATTCTTCATCAACCATCGCACATCAGGTACTGTTCGCACCTTTCCTTACTTCGCACTTATTCTTTATTCTTTTTTATCAAAGTAATAATGAGCGACGCAAGTTCTACGGACTCTTCGCCCAATAAGAATAGAGTTGGGGGCTTGGAAGAGCCTAGTCCAACTTCGCCTGGCTCCAATTTAACTGCTTTTTCCTCCTCCCTTGATTTTTTGTACTCGCACACTGTAGCTCCTCGTCCCATCCTGACACTCTATCTATTCGTATCAGGATGCCTCGTGTCAAAACCACAGCTACTAGGAGGCCACAGGACCAGTTTTATGAGGACGAACCAGACCAGCCAAGTACCTCTGGTCGCATTCTTGTGCGAATGGAGGATGCGAGTCCTGACTCTTCTGAAATAAGCGCAGATATTGATGCTGCTTTGCAGGAGAGCAGTGACGGGGAGACTCCAAAAAAGACTGCGAGGACCAAGGTTGAGGATGAAGAGGAGTATAATAAGGACCCCTTGGCCTGGATCGCCAAAAATAAACCCCCAGAGGTGGAGGAATCCTCTGAAGACGAAGATAAGGACAAGGACAGTCCTTCGTCAACCATAGTGCGAAAGGCTTGGAGGGACGCACTTCTGCGGAACCAACACATCTATGCTCCTCACATTGGCTTCGTTGCTCCTGATGTGAAGGATAGATTGGTTGTTCCTGCTGAAGGAACTGCGATCACCCAGACGCCAGAGGACACTTTCGCTGTTTACAAGGCGATGGTGGATTTGGGCCTTCGCTTTCCCCTTCATTCTTTTATAACCAATGTGCTGAAGGCCTATGGCATTGGCCTCGCACAACTAACACCTCAGTCTTGGTGTCACATTCTTGGATACATGGCCGTTTGTAAGGTGAAGGGCTAGCAATGTAMAACAGATGTTTTCCTTCGCATGCATCTGATATCCAAGAACAGCAGATGKCAGGCTYGTTGGTTCCAGCTCCAGCAGAAAGGGAAGTATATGACCTCGCTGGACAAACCCAATAAAGTGTACAATTGGAAGAATGATTTCTTCCTTGTGCACACAGAAGAGACTGCTCTTGCGAGGATCCTTTCCTCATGGACCT
>SNQN01004428.1:0-51991 GCA_008642245.1 Bassia scoparia
CAAGTCACAAATAAATAATTCACTTGTGACTACCAACAATTCCATGGACGTTTCCTACTCATGCTTCTAAGTTATCAAACATCCTCAAACAACTTTTAAGACCCAGATTCCGCAAGTAGTACGTACCTTGAATAAACCGAGCAACAAACCACTTTAACACTTAGAAATCGACCTCTACAAAGTCTCCTCCTAATCATATAGAAAAACTCGAATCAACACACTTGACATTTAATTTACAGCAATACTAAGTAGTTTTAATGGGCCTCAAAAGTTACTAAAATCATATCTTTATTCCTCACAAAAACCCTCATTGATAGTATATAAACCTTATAATATAGTACTAGCTTGAAAAATCATGAAAGTATATCTTTTAAACAAGGAATTCAGCCATTTTAATTAAATCTGGAAATTTTCTTTTTCATCCAAAAACATTCAACAATTCAAAACATGCTTATACTAGTAGCACTATATACTAAACCATTGATTTTGAAGTGAAAACCGATTATTCTCAATACAATAGCTTCAAAATATTTATTAGAAATCTGAAATTTATTAAAACTTGCATAAAACAAGGTCTAGGCTTGTATACATACATAATAGTTCATAAACAAGCTTATTTCATGCCAAAACATGATTAAAACTCATTAAAATCTCAAAAACTACTTGTGATCAAATCTGAAATTTTAGTTAAAGCCATAAAAATTAAACTTTTGATGTCATACAATTTTATATAACACAAAGCTAGTATTAATTAATCCTTAACCCTTGAAACATGAAAATCCTCAATTTAAAGCCCTAATTTTATAATTAAACAAATCTGAATTTTTTTGTTTTAATTGGAATTATCAATACAAATTTATATTACTAGCAATCCATAGATAAACATATTCAAAATAATAGTATAAGTAATTGATTGTGAAAATTAAAATTAAAAGCAATGTAAATCATGAATTAAACATGGAAAAGGAAGAAGAAAAGCAAGAGGAGAAAGGGGAACAGGGAGGACCGGCGATGGGCGAACGGCTGGCGGCGGTGCTCGGCGGCAGCAGGCGACAGCGACCACGGGTGGCGGCTGCAGCAGCGGGCAGGCAGCACGCACAACCGTTCTCTCTCCTTCTCTCTCGTGCCTCTCTGACTCTTGGCTTCTCCTCTTCTTCTTCTTTTTTTGTAAAACCCAAATGAGGCATGATAGAGGTGTAAGGGAGATAAAACCCTTTTTATAAATTAGGTCTTAATTAGGTTAATTTTGAATATCGTTTTTTTTAAAAAGCAATTGTTTTGGATAAAATAAAATAAAATCAAGTAAAAAGATATCATGAAATATATATCCTAAGTGAAAGTAGTAAAAATTTAATAGAAATTAGATAAAGTGCATCGTTTTCTAAAATAATTGTTTTATATTTATAAGAAAATATAATTAGAAATATCCGAAAATTACGGGGGATTACAATCTACCCCCCTTAAAAGAAGTTTCGTCCTCGAAACTTGTCCAGAATCCACAAAATCTCTCGAGAATTCCAATAGAAAAAGGTATTTGTATTGTTGTAAACTACTTGTATCACTGATATGATTTTCCAATGACCATACTTGACACAATTTCACACACTGTTATAGTATGTGTACTAATTAAAATCATGCCTATTAGGCGAAAGTCACGCAACTTAAAGTAATATTTGACAAAACAGGCACAAAACAGGCCAAAATTGAAGCAATAAATAAGCAAAACAGGGAAAAAGCGTGAAATTATATCGCATTCTACCCCCCTTAAAAKAAAAGAGTTACGTCCCCGCAACTCACTGCAACAAACTAAGCTCACCCAACAAAACTCAGATATCTCTGCCAAGTTTCCTTTGTTGTTACAGTATTGCCGACTTAGTAAGACAACCAACAGTGACCTAAATCGTATCATTCTAAACCCATAAACAAGTCCAGTAATATTGAATCCCACTTCCACTCGGCTCCTGCATGCTAACCTATTGGAAACGAACTCAGTTATCTCTCATTTCATGTTCGGCCACTAAAATAATTCCTTCAATTTTTGTATAATATATATCCTCCAGAGTCTCTTGTCTCAAATCACCACAATTGTATAAATATCAGACTTCTATCCTCATAATTTGTAAATTCGCTTTCAGCACCAATTTCTCACTTGTTCTTTAATCCTCTACAAAAATTCAACAATACTTCGTTGTTTTCTAATCACATCAAGTATGTACGGCTCAATTGACATAGCACTCAACTCCTCATATCACCTTTCTATTCTGTCGCATAACACAACTAAGCTTTGTTGATGCGTAAGTATACACCGCAAATCTTTCATGTCCATTGGGCAGTGCTAGCTTAGTACTGAGGCGGTTGTCAACCGATTTTTAAGGATTTTGAAAGCTGACTCACACTGTTTTTTCCCCTCTAATCTGGTCTCCCTTTTTATTACATTGGTCATAGGTCTCGCTAGTTTTGAGAAGTCCTTAACAAACCTCCTAAGGTACTCAGTTGACCCTTAAATACATAAAACATCAGACAATAGTCACCTTCTTAGGCATGGGCCACTCACTAACCTCCTTAACCTTTGCAGGTTCCATAGAAATAGGTTTCCAAGAAATGTAATGACCCAAAGACATAACTTGCTCCAATCACAGCTTACATTTGGAAAAAATGGCAAACAATCTATGACTTCAAAGTGTTTCTAGAACAGTCCTCAAGTTCGCAACATGTTCCCCCTCATTCCTCGAATATATCAAGATATCATCAATAAAACAACCACAAATTTGTCTAGGTACTCATGACATACTCCATTCGTTAACTTCATAAAAATTATGTAACCCAAACTTATTATTCTCGAATATTTGTTGGTTAACCCAAAATGCTTGATCATAAACTCATAGTATCCAAAACGAGTCTCAAAAGTAGTTTTTGGAATGTTTTTGTTAGCAACCCTCAACTAGTGATATCTTGACCTCGGGTCAACCTAAAAATTACTCATCCTTTGTAACTGGTCATACAAGTCATCTATTCTCGGTAAATGATACTCATCCTCTACAGTTACATAGTTTAATTCCCAATAATCAATACACAGTCGAAAACTTTCATCTTTCTTTTCCACAAATAAAGTTGGTGTTCTCCAAGGTGAGACACTAGGCCTATTAGATCCCTTGTCTATCAATCCTGCAATTGACTCATTAACTCCTTAACTTCGCTGGTGCCATTCTATAGGGTGTTTGTGAAATCTGTGCAGTCTTGGCAAATAAACTTATGGTGAACTTAACTTTTCTCTAGTTAGCACTCCCGAAATCTCTTATGGAAAAAAAACATTTATGAACTCATTCACCACTGTAACATGCTCTATTCTCTTACTCTCCTCACGCTCAAGTCTTTCACACAACAGAAATATACTGGATATCCCTTAACTATTAACTTCATAACTTTCATGGTAGAAACTAGTCCCCAACTATTCGATTTCTCAAGACTCCTATAGGTCACACTCTTCTTCAATAGATCCCTTATGTACGCTTTCTGTAATTCACCATCTCACTTAGCCATGTATATCCCAAATTAATTCATTCCAAAAAGACATTTGAGTCTGCTAATTCAAACTCAAAGAGGTTAAATGGAAAAACGGCTTCTTCGATGTTTAAGGGTAAGCCTTTATAGAGTTTATCACAAGGGATGGCCTCCCCTGTATGCAAGTAAATAGATAAAACAATAGGGCTTGAAATAGAAGAGTTAATCGGGTGACAACAGATGTGGAGACAAGAGAATAAGTAACATCAGGATCAAATAAATTTAACATGGATATAATAGATAATATGGAAATAGAAGGTACCGGTGACAACTTTAAAGGGCTTTTCAGCCTCCTTTCTCTCCTTTGCTGACAGACGCCCAGTAGCGTTGCCTATTTCTTGACCAGTTCTTCCGCCTTGATTGCTTAGCATGGAATTACTATCTTCCCGTTGGTTTTTCCCTCCAAGAACATCATCAGATAGGTTCTCGCTACGCACTCTTTCCACTTCTCCAGTAGGTTAGTGACTCGGTAACCGATTTGGGATTAACTCGTTCCTTAGCTCTTCCTTAAAGATTTCCCATCCGAAGTTAGGTAGGTTTTCAAAAATGTCTCTCCTTTGGGACCACCAAGCATCAGCAATATCATGAAGATAAAATGAAGCACTTATCACTTTCATACATTCTAAGGCTTTAAAGATTTTGTCAAACATTCTAATCCAACTTTCTAGGTAAGCAGGTTCTTCAAACCCAAAGAAATTCATCGGCTTCACTAAGGCTATGGACTTAAGTAATTTGCTGAAATGAATCAGCTCACTGGGTTGGAGCTTAGCAATGCTTTTAGCTACTGCTGAGTCCATAGAGTTCAGGGGAGATTTTCTTACAACTTTTTGCTCTGACGCATCCTTGTCTAAGGAAATGGCTAACAACTTAATGGTTTCAGCTAAAGCGGCAACGTTACGTGCCATCGTACTTCTACTCCTGGATAGACAAGCAAGTCTTACAGATTCAGCGAAGAACACATATTTAAAACAAGTCCAGACTCTCATAATAGCAATATTTCATTCATACAGTGGTTGGTTCAAAGGAGTGTCTTAATGAGCCTACTCCATTGTTCCAAATACAATCCAAATAATCACATATTAAACATTAAATTGGAGATGATTTCTCCAAGCAAGTAAAACACATAATAGTTAGGCACGAGTTCAGTGCACAGGCAAAAATGAGATAATATCCTAAAATGGAATTTTAAAAATAATCCAGTAAAATAATAATAGATTGAGATACAAAGTACCTAAAATAGTTGAAATAGAAATAGCACGTCAAGAATAAAATATGCGGATAATAAAATAATATAAGGTAATATAGAAGTGTTAGTGAAATATCTAAAATAGTCATCAATAGGATAAAAGAGAAATAAAATAAAAGTTAGGCGTGCAAGAATAAATTTATTCATAGATTGTTGTCAATGATGAATGAGCAAAACAACGAATTTCTAAAACTGAAAATACTCTTTTAATAACTCTAGTAAAACGTGTTTTCCGTTATTTGTTTCAAACGAAAAAAAGGTAAAATAGAGTGTAAAATGAGAGATAAAGTATTGTAGCATTGCCACTAATTGTAACCCTAAAATTATCCAATTATACTACCAAGGCGAGAAGTTTATTATTAGCGATCTATGGTAATTCCTAAGAAACTATGGGACGACATTAGAAAGTCTATCCTTCTTCTCATCGTAACGTTCTTCATCAAAGTCAGGATCGTTCTCATCGTCCGAGTCTTCGATGGTGACATCCTTATAGAGTGGATTCAGATTCCGAGTGCTCCTTTTTCCTTCAGTTGGGTTCACAAGTTCATTGCCGACTACCTCATTGACGTCGTCCTCTTCTTCATTCAAAGAATCACTTGACGCGGTGTCATCCAAAATTCTTTGGAAAATTTTAATTTTATCTTGCGCTGCTTTATACTCCCGTAGATAGCGTCGAAACTCTTTAGGTGGATCCGGGAGAGAAAATCAAATGTTATCCATCGTTTCTATAACGTTGTCGTTTGGTTTTTCTATTTCATGTGTGGACATGACTGACGTGTAATTAACTTCTCTCTACTATAACAACGCGAACGTACGCAAAATACTACAATAATGTAAACCAAGACATAATTAAATCGAATGCCATTTTTTTTGATTTTGTTTTAAAAGAAWYAAAACAACATGTAAGAATGAAAATTATTTACGTAGAACTCTATTTTTTAAATTTGAATTATATAAAAGACTTTGCAAGACAACCGACATGAAAATTTTGGTTTATAATCTTGAATAATCAAAAGGTTTTATTTTGTAGCAAAAATTATTTCGCGAAATAAGTGGTTTGTTTTTAAAAAAATTTAGCACATCATACTCCCCTTAAAAGAGAGTTACATCCTCGGAACTCGAGAATCAGGTTAACAAAAGTGTTGGTAAAAAGGAAACATTGTCATTAAGTATTTGTCAACTCCAAAAAGAAACAAGACACAAAATCTATGTACCATATAAACATTTATATAGTTAGATTAAAACATAGAACAATAATTCTAACAAGCATAAAAAGTCTGTAATGAAACACATAAACGTGCCCTTCCTAAACTACCCAAATCTCACCAAATTAGTTAAACAAAGGAAGAAATCGTAAAATATTGTTTTGTAAAATAATATTTTTTTTGTTTTTGTAAGAAATGTTTCAACAATAGAATATTTAAACTAAAACGGGGTTTGGAAAAGAAAAAAAAGGAGAAATTTCTGGCTTTTAAACTGATACCACTTTGTAACACCCCAATAATTCTCCACTTGATACCACTTTGATGTAACACCCCAATAATTCTCCACTTTACCTATGAAATATTAAGCCAAAAATACGGAGAACTATTGGCATGCCACTGCCACGTGTTAAAACGTTTAGGCTAATTAAAATAATATTTTGCAGCGGAAATCAAAGATAGAAAATAGTTCAAACYAAAGTGTTAAAAATCTGAAATATAAAAATTCATTCGACAAGTTGGAACCATAAAGGCCCATATTCGCAAATAACGGTAAAATCCCTTTTCAAACATAATAACTCAAAATATCAAATCGTTCTATAAGGTTTACGATGCTTGAACAAATTATTTAAGTACGATCGGCTCTCCACTCATCCCAACCATCCAAGGCTAGTCACCTGATTGCAAATCCTGTAAAAAGTCTGCTCCCCATAATTTCCAAATGAAATAAGGATCATCACAAGTCCACCAAAAGAAGAAAATTTGGACAACACACAAAACAAAAAACACGCAATCAGCAAAGTTGAGTACATACAACAAACGAAGACGAGAAAACGAACGGATAGCATCTCCCCTAATAACTGGACATACCGAGTTACGACTCYTCTTTAGAAACAAAAGAAAACCCAATTGTGGTGTTCATAACCACTTAACAATATTATACATATACAGCTGATCGCAAACTCAGACCAAAACCATCAACTACATATTACATACTGCTGCTCCAATACAACACAATCCCAAAATCCTCAACTGCTCCTGTTAAATCGATTGTACCTGCAAAATGACTTACTCGACTCCAATACATGACTCATTTTATTTGACTACATTTGTTATGATTTGAGCAACAGACAAGGTTGTCCTCAACCCAGACACACAAGGTGCCACGATGCAAGCGCTCTCCCTAACTTACAAGAACCCCTTCTCTCCTTCTATCCTCATGGCCACGCAGTCTCAAAAGATCAAGTTTCCATCTATTGATGCTTATGATGGAACTACAGACCCAGATGATCACCTGGCAATGTACAAGCATCTCATGCTAACCACCCAGGCCGACGATGCGACTTGGTGTAAGTACTTCCCAGTTACCCTCAAGGGGCTGGCACAAAGGTGGTTTAGCGGTCTTCCGACAAGTTCTATCCACTTGGCTAGAATCCAACAATGACCCAACGAAAGTTTGAGAAGCTACGTTAAGCGCTTCAACAACAAAACTCTCCAAATTCCAGACTTGCCAGACTAGGTGATCCTGGACAAATTTTATCGTGGGCTGGATGAGGACAGTCCTTTCAAGTTCCAAATTGTAAGGCAACGGGTTGGAGACTTGAACGAGATGATGAGAGAGGTAGAAGCATGGATCCACGCTGAAGAGGTATGTGCTGTCAAGAAAGCCAAGGAAAAGGTAACTCCTCCCTCCTCCAAACATCAAAGCAACCAAGCGCACCGAAGCTGTGGGTCTGACAAAAAGAGGTCTGGCACCTGGAATATAGAGGAGGAGGGAACGTCACAAAAAGCTTCGGCCAGGAAGAAAAGAAAGTTCAGCTACACCCCAACGGTTGAATACACAAAAGATCTCTTCCAGGTCTACAAGGAGGTGAGTCGAGATGTCCACATCGACGATCCTCCCCCAATCAAAACTGAGTTGGATAAGAGGGATAAGTCCAAGTATTGCAAGTATCACAAGGAGCCTGGACATGTCACCGATGATTGCTACACCTTGCAGCGAACTATTGATCGCCTGACACACCAGGGCAAGGTAAAGAAGCATTTAATAAAGAGATTTTTGAAGAAATCTCTTTCTACGGAGGGTGCCCCAAACGAGGAGCATTCTGACTCCGAAATCGTCCACACGGTTTCTGGAGGTTTCGCCGCGGGAGGCTCAACTGCCATGGGTCACCTGGACTAKGTGAGGACTCCTCAACAAGTAATGCTCCTGGACAAAGAGGAAGAGGAGAAATTCCCAAATGTTCTCATTTGTGAGAAGGATCGTGGGGAGGTAAGCAACCCCCATGATGACCCTCTAGTGGTCGAAATGAAAGTGGCGGATAAGCGTGTCTGTCGCATTCTTATTGACACGAGAAGCTCCTCCGACATCATAAGCTTCGAATGTCTTCAGAAGCTGAAATACAACGACGGCGACTTGGTGCCATGCCACAATCCCATAATTGGTTTTGGTGGTGGCATCATCCAGCCAGTGGGAGTAGTCACTCTCACCCTTCGTCTAGGACGAGAAAACGTTTGTAGGCCTTGCAAGTCAAGTTCCTGGTGGTCAAAAATATGACAGCCTACAACGTCATCATTGGCAGGTCGACGCTCAACGCTTCAAAGTCTGTGGTGGTCACACATTTAATGTTGATGAAATTCATCAGTGACGAGGGTAAGGTTGGCACAATTTATGGAGATCAGCAAGTCGCTCGAGAGTGCTACCTTACCACCGTCAAGCCACTTGCTGAGGGAAAGGATCATGATGTGCCAAAGACTTCGAAACAAGGGGTCTCTAAGAAAAGGAAGTCTGGCGAAGTAATGATGGTCCATGGTACTCACCAGGAAATGATGGGCATCCATGGTTTGTTCGCTTCCATCTCTCGGCCAGAGGTAGGAGACCAATAAGAGGACTTCGCTTTGGATCCCACCTTGCCAGGGAGAACGGTTAAGGTAGGTGATGCCATGAATGACAAGCTGGGGCAAGAGGTTAAGGACTTGCTGAGGGAGTACAARGACGTCTTCGCATTCTCAGCGGAAGAGATGCCAGGGCTCGATCCAAAGATCGCCCAGCATAGTCTTGATGTTGATCCTACTTTCAGGCTAGTGAAGCAAAAGAGGAGAACCTTGGGTCCGGTTCAAAGCAAGGCAGTAGACGAAGAGGKGAAAAAACTGCTAGAAACTGGGTTCATTTGTCCCTGCCAGTATTCGAATTGGGTGGCCAACGTGGTCTTAGTTCCCAAGCCAAATGGGACACGGAGAATGTGTGTAGACTACACAGATCTGAACAAGGCTTGTCCAAAAGATAGCTTCCCACTCCCAAAGATTGACAAGCTAGTAGATTCGACAGCGGGGCACGAGGCTATGAGCTTCGTTGATGCTTATTCAGGGTTTCATCAAATCCCTCTTAAGGAGGAAGACCAGGACAAGACGGCCTTTGTCACTAACAACGGGCTGTATTGTTACAAGGTAATGCCATTTGGCTTAAGAAATGCCCGTGCTACCTTCCAAAGATGTGTAAACACCATCTTCGCTAAGCTGCTTGGAAGGAATGTAGAAGCCTACTTTGATGACATGATCTTCAAGAGCAAGAAGAAGGAAAATCATGCCAGAGATCTACGTTAGACATTCGACACTTTGCGACATTTTGGCATGAAACTAAATCCGAAGACGTGTGTCTTTGGGGTTACTTCTGGCAAGTTCTTGGGTTTCTTGGTGGACGAAAGAGGTATTGAGGCCAACCCTGACAAAGTTAAAGTTGTCCTGGACATGCAATCACCTCGCAATGTAAAGGAGGTTCAAAGGCTGACGGGGTGTCTAGCGGCRCTTGGCAGATTTCTCTCCAAATCTGGGGATAAGTGTCAATATTTCTTCAAAGCAATCAAGAAGAGTGCCAAGTTCGAGTGGACTGAAGAGGCTGAAGCTGCCTTTGTCAAGTTGAAAGAACTTTTACACTCCCTTCCAAAACTGGTAAGCCCCATGGAAGGGGAGACCTTGTACATGTATCTCTCAGTCTTTGAACATGCCTTGTCGGTCGTGCTGGTGGCCGAAAGGGAAGGAGCTCAATTGTCGGTTTACTTTGTAAGACATGTACTTCAAGGAGCARAAATGCGCTATGCCACATCCGAAAAATTCGGCCTGGTACTCATGATGGCCAGTAAGCAACTGCGTCCCTATTTTGCAGCCCATAAAATTGTTGTCTACACCGACAAGCCAATTAAGCAACCTTTGACCAAGTTGGAGTCTTCGGGAAGGATGTTGAAATGGGCGATACCATTGAATGGTTTCAACCTAGAGTTCGAACAAAGGAAGGCCTTTATGGCAAGCCCTAGCGGATTTTTATCGTCGAAATGACCAGGCCTCCCCCAGCTGAAACGTCAAGCGACGTATGGACATTATTTGTGGATGGTTCATCTACTCAAAATGGCTATGGGACAGGGATTTTGTTCAAATCGCCGGAAGGGGACACATTTGAATATGCCATGCGGTTCAAATTTCAAACATCAAACAACGAGGTCGAGTATGAAGCTCTGGTGACAGGAATTAGAATGTGTAAAGCGGCTGGGGCACGAAAAATAGATGCTATGTCAGATTCCCAACTGGTGGTGAGCCAAGTCAATGGAGAGTATGAGGCTAGAGATGAGAATATGATCAAATATTTGGACATGGTCAAGAAGGAGGTTGAAGGACTGTAACGTTTTCACCTAGTGCAAGTGCCTAGGTCAGAAAACAACCAAGCCAACGCCTTGTCCAAGTTGGCTAGCTCGGCTACGGGGGACTCTCCCAAGTCTGTCTTCTGGGAAGTCAAGAATCAACGGAGTATAGACGAGCTAGATGAGGTTCACTACATCAACAGGGGAAGCACCTGGATGGACGAGATCATTGAATTCAAACAAACGGGAATCCTACCCCTTGATCCGAAAAAAGCCAAGTATGTGAAGCGGCAAGATACWTGGTTCGTATATTGGAATAGGTAACTCTACAAGAAAGCTTTCTCTCACCCTTTGCTCAAATGTATCACTCTAGAGAAAGGGGCAGAGGTGTTGGATGATATCCACCAAGGCTAGTGTGGATCACACATTGGGGCAAGATCTTTAGCTGAAAAACATCAAAGTGTCGAATGTTCAAGGGTTCTTAACTAGGAATATCATCACTCGGTATGGCGTGTCACAATCCATCGTCTTCGACAATGGCCCTCAATTTGATTCCAATATTCTCACAAATTGGTTACCGGACCAAGGAATCACTGCTCACTTTGCTTCCGTGGCACATCCTCAAGCCAACG
Organism: Bassia scoparia; assembly: GCA_008642245.1. Classification (NCBI taxonomy): domain Eukaryota; kingdom Viridiplantae; phylum Streptophyta; class Magnoliopsida; order Caryophyllales; family Amaranthaceae; genus Bassia; species Bassia scoparia. Next base: position 11,273 of record SNQN01004428.1, read on the forward strand.
GACGAGTTGAGTCCTTTAACAAGATTATCAACAATGGATTGAAGAAGAAGAAGCTAGACCATGCTATGGGTGGATGAACTATACAATGTGCTATGGTTGATCCGGACAACGGTAAGGAACACAACGGGAGAGACTCCATTTACTCTTGTCTTTGGTTCGGACGCCGTATTTCCCMATTGAGATGTATGAGCCAACACTTCGAGTCATGATGTACACCGAGGAAGGAAATTGGGAAGCCATGAAGTGTAATCTTGACCTCATACCTGAGATTTGGGGCAACGCTCTCCTTCTTCAACAAATCTATAAGCTAAGAATGTCCCGGGAATACAACAAGCGTGTCAACCATAGGCCTCTCCATTTGGGAGACCTTGTGTTGAGGAAATTGGAATCCACGGGAAGGGCAAAGGAAGACGGAAAGTTGACTCTAAATTGGGAAGGTCCATACAAAATCTATGAGGTGTTAAGGGATGGAACCTTCAAACTAGAAGACGGTCAGGGGCAACGGCTTACTCATCCTTGGAATACTAACAACTTAAGGAAATTCTATGTTTAAGCAAACATATTTGAGTCGCCCTGAAGGCGCTCACCCTAAGTCGAGTTGCCAAGCGTGCACTCGCACTATCAAGTTTGAGTCGACCTAAAGGCGCTCAAAACTTGTAAAACTTTGAAGTATCTAGATTGAATGAAAGCCTTCAATACTTTGAACTTCAAATTTTTGTTATCTTAACAGGGGCAACTCCCTTCCTTGAGCAAAAAGTAAAAAATTCAAAGCGGATAATTTACAACCATGGATTCTCAAAATGAGACCTAACAGACAAATTTCTGTTAAAATTAACCTTAAACTCTCTAAGTCATGCACTTAGAAGTTTATAGACTTGGCAAAATTGTCAGTAGGGTAAACGTCCCAAAACTGCTAAGGGAACAACTTCTCTAGATAACAGCGCAACGACCAAATAAGCTTTGAATAATGCGACGTGCGAGCTTACCGTTTTGTAAAAATTACAGAAATTGGTTCGCACTTAAGGTTAAATTTGATCATTCAAGGGCAAGCGACCCGCATCATGTGCGAGGTGCGAGCTTACCGTTTTGTAAAATCAACAAAAACGGCCTCGCACCCAGTCACCTCAAGGGCAAGCGACCCACATCATGTGCAAGGTGCGAGCTTACCGTTTTGTAAAATCAACAAAAACGGCCTCGCACCTAGTCACCTCAAGGGCAAGCGAACCGCATCATGTGCGAGGTGCGAGCTTACCGTTTTGTAAAATCAACAAAAATGGACTYGCACCCAGCCATGTCAAGGGAAAGTGCCCCAAATGTCGAGGGAAAGTGTCCCAGAAGATGGTGAAAAATGACACAAGTATGGGCTCTCGACAATCAAAAGGATTGAGAAAACACCTAGGGCTTAGTTTCTGGTCTCGCAGTTGCCCACGGAGACAAGTTGCAACGTGCGAGCTTACCGATTTGTAAAAACGATCAAAATTGGCTCGCACAAATCTGTCAACCAGGGCAAGCTGCGACGTGCGAGCTTACCCTTTTGTAAAAAAGATTAAAATTGGTTCGCACAAATCTGTCAACTAGGGAAAGCTGCGACGTGCCAGCTTACCGTTTTGTAAAAATGATCAAAATTAGCTCGCACAAATCTGTCAACGAGGGCAAGCTGCGACGTGCGAGCTTACCRTTTTGTAACAACGATCGAAATCGACACGCACTCATCAGCCAATTACTAAGGTTGCTATCTGCGAGGAGTTATATCTACGACTTCCTTGACTCAATCTCCAAGTTTAAGGGCAATCACTATGATTGATTGACTTGACACCACTGCTAGGTCTCAAGCCAATCAATTCTTAGACTCTATAAACTTGGACAATTCGCACAAGTAAGAGTTCTAGCCACCTGGGAAAGAACCTGCCCGCACATCAAGTTAAACTGCACAATTGGTTGTGAGTGTAGTCCATGCGACCAGCTAAGGACTCATGCACTACAAGGGCAAGTGTACCTAAATAGTTGGAAGTGCGAGGCCACCTAAGTAATTAGAAGTGCGAAGTCCGAATGCAAAGAAGCAAGAAAAATTGCGAGATAGTAAGGAAAACTACGAGATATGAGACTTGGAATCTTTTATGGCAAGAAAGCTTCTACTAGATTGAGGGAAAGTGAATTACAGAGCTTTCTTATCAAAAAATAATTTTTTTGCGAGCCCTAGTACTTGTACAAATTAAGAATACAGCAGATACATCACTGAGCTAGGCTGAATAAAAGGGCAAAGTGAGGAGGAGTCATCGGATGTGAATGTTAGCATCATCCACATCGTTCATGTTCACGATGTCGATGTGCTCGTCTTGATCCACATAGTCGCCATCCTTGGTAACATCGACATCGCCTTCGTCATTTTTTGCTCCCTCCTCCTCCTCGCCATTGCTGCAGTTGTCATCTTGGCGAGGCTGGTCGTCACCATCTGAAGAAGAATCAGAAGAAGGTGCAGAGTCTATCGAGTGTTTAGTGTCGACGTAGACATATGCGAAGTTCTTCTCTAGCATAGGAGGCCTTGGCTCTTTTGGCGTGTCAGGCATCTTTTGAATGATGTTGACAACTTCAATGTAGTCCAATCTCTCCTCGAAGCAGCGAAAAGGATAGCTCTTCTTCGCAGGAAAGAGATGTCAGGCTTGCTCCATCAAAGTTCGCATTTCTTCAATGCCTGAGTTCTTAGCCTCGGAGAACTTGATCTTTTGATTCTCCTTCAGAGCTGCGAGCTCCCTTTCTTGCTCCTCAGCAATGAAGCGAAGGTTCAACAACTCATCTCGCACCTTGGCCTCAGCTCTCGCCATTTCCTCCTCTTCGACCAGAGGCATTGCTTCAGCCAGCTTCGCAGCCACATCCTGTTCAGTCCGTTCAGCGACGGCTTTGTTGACTCGCTCCTCCTCTTGTTCTGCAGACTTGGCCACATGCTTGGCCAAATCATTGTGCTTGGTGAGAAGGGAGTGATAGCCTTCCAGTGATTTGCGGTAGGCTGCCTTAACCGCATTTAGACTGTGGCCAAGAGTGTAGGTGGCCTCTGCATCGTCGACCTTGATAGCCAAGGTCTGCTGCGAGAGGTACTCTAGTGACTCCTGGTACAACAGTTCTTTGTGCTTGACTTCGCGGTTGGCCTTTCGCATGGCCTTGGCAACGCCATCAAGTCGCACCATCACCTGAAGAAAAGTGCGAAGCAAGGTTAGTTACAAAAATTGCGATGGTTCATACTTGTACAAAAATTAAGATGAAGCAAGGGAAATAACTTACATCGGCGAGCCCACTTATAGCTCGTCCACAAGAACCAACCTCGTACCCTGCGAGGCTCTCCTTGWACTCCTTCGTCGCACAGCGAACCATGTCGCCCACTATCTTCTTCTTCTTCTTCTTCTTCTCAGCTCCAAATTTGCGAGAAGAGTAGTGGTCGACCTCATCTACCTCCAGCCACTTGTCATCCTCTAGGGCATCGGCGGAGAGGGCAGTAATCAGCGATGGATGTTTCTTCGCAACAAACTTGTCCAAGCCTTGGACAAAGTTGTCATCAACCCTCAGTGACGGGTGACTTTGTGACTCTGGCCTGTCCAGAGGAGTGGAAATCAGTGGGGGCTCGACACTTGGATCAACCAGTAGCTCCTCGAAGTTAATTTGGTCGAGGTCCCCCACATAGCTGAATTCTTGAGGGAAGAATTTGAGAGTCTCGGCTCGCTTGTGAAGCTCCTCCAGCTCTTCGGCAGTAGGAACTGGGGAAGGAGGCTTCTCTTGTGTCTTGGTGATCTCGCCCATTTCAGGCATATCTGCGAAGGTCTGCTCGCATGTTGGGGAGTCACCATCAGCATCACCTGGCACATATGGAATGGGATCTGAGTCAAACCAACCATGGGGATCAGGATGGCGAGGCCATGAGAGAGGAGAATCATGCGAAGTCTTTGATCTCCTTTCATATGTCACCTCCAAAGATTGCGACCCACTAGGGGTTCGCGATCTATACAAAGCAGGGTCCAACCCATACTTGTTAAAGATGCGAACCTCAGTGGGATGAGAATTGGGACCCMAAATAGAACTGCGAGGTAAACTAGATGTACCTGTGGTGTGATGCTTCTTCGCAGCAGGCTCAGAAATAGAAGGCGAGGGAGGCCTCTTCTCGCCCACTTGAGCTGAGTGCGACGAGTCTCCCTTAGGAGTTGGAGGAGTAGGCCTTGGACGTTTGGGTTTCTCAAATTGCACTTCGACGTCCTTTCCCTTGCCAGCCACCTCAGTGGCCTTTTTCCTCTGGCCCTCAGTGGGCTCATTTATTTCTACCCCGAGCTTCGCAGGTTCCCGAGGTGTCTTGGTCTTCCCCGCAGACTGCGACGGAGATTTATGTTCTAGTCTCTTCTCCCCGCTTCGCGAGGAGTGTTTGGATTTGCTTTTCTCCCTACTACGCGAAGAGTGTTTGGTTTGCTCTCTCCCCTCGCMCAGCGAGGAAGGTGTTGCTGTTTCTCTCTCTTCTCCTCGCGAGGAAGATTTGGTCTTGTCTTTCTCCTCGCCTCGCGTGGTAGGTGTCCTCTTTAGGACCTGGTATTGAGAAGTCTTTTTGGGGGCAGACTTCAAAGGTTTGTCCTTCTTTGAAGTGAGGAACCTCTAAGAAAAAAAAGAAAGATCATCATGTGCCTCGCATTTGAGCAAGTGTTCATGCGAGACACAAATTCATTACCTTTGCATTTGAGAAAACTTTTCATGCGAAGAGCAGTAAATAAAGTGCGAGAGTAACAAATTAAAGTGCAAGAGTAGCACTTACCCGATGAAAGGCGTTCTTCTCTGTGAGGGACTTCAACCGCCAGGCGGCTGAGAAASCTTAGAAATCTTCACTCGACATAGTCCCGTTCAACTGACTGGGCAGCTTTGCGAAGGAAGAATCTGCGAGAAAAAACACTTGGTTAGAAAAATTCAAACAAAATAATAATGAGGAAGTTGAAAGTCTACCTCTTTGCTCTCGCCCAATGCGACGACCACCTGCGAAGTTAAAGGCTCGCATGAAGTCTTTATTACAAAAACATTCAAGAGTGGAAAGCTAATTTTTTGAGACAGTGGTTTTGCGAGGCAAGGCCCTGAATTGGTACTCCACAGTCTCGAAGTATTCTAATTTCTGTACAACTATGGGGGTTCTCGCACCCAACTCTCTCTCTTTAAAAGTATTTTAGTGCGAGGTCCACGAAGAGAGGACCTTTGCGAGAAGGGTGTTGTCTGTGTGCACAAGGAAGAAATCATTCTTCCAATTGTACACTTTATTTGGCTTGTCCAGCGAGGTCATGTACTTCCCCTTGTGTTGTAGTTGAAACCAACCAGCCTGGCATCTGTTGTTCTTAGAAATCAGATGCATGCGAAGGAAGAGATCCGTCTTGCATGGCCAGCCACAACAAGAATCCGCGTTATTAACGACGGATATTACCGACCGTCACGAAAACGGTCGGAAAAAGTCATATTATCGACCATTTTTTTAGGACGCAATTTATCGACCGTTTTTGTAGATTTACCGACCGTTTATTAGAATGGATGGAAATTACCGACCGCCTACGTGGTATTACCGACCGTAGACGGTCGGTAAATGTATTTTTTAAAAAAAATTCAAATCGACAACATGGTCGGTTGGTTGGGCGGTTGGGCTTTGTTCTAATTTGTATCTATATTTAATAGTCTCTCTCCTCTTTTTCTCTCTATCCTCACTCACTCTCTCTTCAGTCTACCCTAACTCTCTCTCTCTCCTCATTATCTCTCACGCCTCTCCTTTCTCACGCAGACCACAGCAACCCACCGTTGCCTACCGCGACCTTGCCACTGCCCACCACGACCACTCGACCACCGCAGCCCACCGCTCCGTGCAGCTGCACCGTCGAGCACTCGAGCCCACGGTTACCCTTGTTCCTTCTCCAAATTTTTTACGATTTTATTCTTTAGATTTAGGTTTTTCTTTTTATCAAATTTTCAAGTTTGTTTCTTTAGATTTAGGTTTCAAATTATTTTTTAATTTTTCTTGTGATTTTCTTATAGATCTAGGTTTTTTTATTTTGATTTTCTGATTTTTTTTAAGAATTTTTTTCCTATTTCGAGTTTCTGATTTTTTTAAGAATTGTTTTTTCTCTTTCGATTTTCTGATTTTTTTAAGAATTTTATTTTTGGTTTTCGATTTTCTTTAATATTTGTTTTCGATTTTTTTCGTTTTTTTAGATTTTTAAAATTTATTTTCGATTTTTTAATTTTTTTTAATTTTCTGATAGATCTGGGTTTCAAAATTTTTTCCCTTTTAGATTTTTCTAAATTTTTTAAATTGGTTTTGGATTCTGATTTTTTTTCTTAATTTTCGTTTTTTGTTTTTTCTGATTTTCATATTCTTTCATGTTTTTTCGATTCATACTTTTTTTTCCTTGTTTTTGTTTTTATTTCTGTTGATGTTCATTTTTTTTGTTTTTGTTGCAGTTGACGATCTGGAAACTAAAGGTTGAAGATTTTAATTTTTGTAGAAATTTTGTATTTCTATATTGTAATTTAATATGAAGATATTGTATATGTATTTTATGTTATTGGGTTCATTTTGAGTTTTGTATTACAGTATTATGCAATATATTATTTATTATTATTATTATTATTACTATTATTATTGTTGTTGCTTTTCTTAAAAATTGATGAAAGTTGTTATTGTTACTGTAGGGCTCCGCCCCGCCTTAGGCAGGGGCGTGACCTCAGCTTCAGTGTCATGGAGTTGAGCCATGGAATCCGCATGTGAATGCGTTGGGGTGTGTCATCGAATTGAGGGGATCGCCACCGTGCCTATATAGGTTATTCACGGACGCCCGAAACATTGGTGCCAAAATTAATGGCCCCACGTCCAATCAAGTAACCAGTCGTGGGTTTCGGGGACATGGTACGAATCAGATCTGTAACCCAATTCGCCCGCATGTAGCGGCCTCTTAACTCGGTCTCATTGTAGTTCCACAAATCATAACAATTGAATTCAGAAGAGCCTATTGATTGACTTTGAAAGTGCATTTGATTACTAGGTGGTTGCTATTATAAACAAACCAAGACTTCACAATGGATAAGGCGATCACTTGATTGTTAGTGCATGTTAATAAGGTGCTTAGAAAACCGTTCGTCCCATGATTATCTGACTTTAATGTGACAAACGATTAAATTCCGTCTTGTTTAAGCATATATACAAAGTGTGATTGAATATATATACATAAGACATGAAAACAAAGGTTAGTAAGCATGATAATATGTATATGTGTCCTCCTCACCTTTTCACTGGCAAAATCAATTGTTAGAATAAAAAACTCGAGGAATCGCCTTTCGATTGAATTGCTACTTGAGACAAACAACGCGTTAGTATTGACAATAGTAATATGAATAATAATGAAAGCTAAAAACCATGGAAACAAAAAAAAATATGAATGAAATCCTACATATTTACATGAAACGATTAGAGGTGAGTTTCTACATTGTTTTAATTAAATTAAAACTCAAAATAATGGTTAGTCAGTTTAAAAGTGACAAAAGAATTAAAAAAAAAGAGTGAAAGAGAGGTTTTTGGTGAGTAATCTCAGATTTATACCTTATTTCGCTTGTTGATTCGAACAGAATCGATGCTTTGATTGAAAACGAATGTGTTTTGAGTGTTTTGAGAGTGTATAGATGTGTCTCGTGACTGTGTGAAGTGTATTGAAAGTCGTGTCAAGTGAAGGTTATGAAATCGTGAGTTGTGCGTATCCGAACTGAGCAAGGCAAAGGGGTATTTATAGGCACGAGGCAAATTTGGAGCAAAGGGAACCCTGCGTATATACGCTGGGATGAGCGTTTACGCTCATTGGGGAGCGTATATACGCTATTCATGCGTATATACGCTTCTCATTTTCATTGAGTTTTGGCAAAAATCGTATGGCAAAGGTGAGCGTATATACGCTGGATGTGGAGCGTATATACGCTCCTGGTGAGCGTATATACGCTCAGCATCTGCGTATATACACTCACTGATTTCGTATATTCTTTCCAAAAAACCTCGAAATATTTCGATTTCCTCCGATTTTATTCGTGATTCTCCTTGATTCGACGCACCTAGACACCCTTGCTCTTCCAAGCAAGGATTTCTTAGAATGTTTAGAAGGTTCACGTATTTCCGGAGTATTTTTCTAATTATTTCATGTATTTCTGCGTATTCTGCGTATTCAAACATTGCAAAATTCATAGAAATCATAGAAAAATCAGAAAAATAATTTAAAAATATTGGCGGATTCAGAAAAATGTGACGCACATGATGGAAAACAAAAAGCACGAGAATCGCCAGTGTAACTCGTTTGAAAACCTTTGAAAACTTTGAAACCTTTGATTTTTATCGAGAAAAACGAAGGAAAATATGTTTGCCTTGTAAGTGACCTTTGGCTCAATAATTCGAGTACGACTTCACGTATTTCCATTTCGTGAGTTCAAAGCATCTTTTCTGAGTCGAAACAAACGCGAGACGCGGTATGTTTCATCACGGATTACTCATTGGGGAGACACATTTTCAGGTGTCTACAGAAGCCCCCACTTTGACTGAGTCTGGAGAGACGTAAGTCACGTAAGACGAAAGTCAAGTATCGGTTGGGACGGAGAGAGCTCAAGACGTTCTGCGATCTTGAGTTACCTTTTTTCGCCGGTACGCTGCAAACAAAGGTTAGTTTTACCTGTAGCCGTGTCCCATGCGTTCGATGTGCTTTGTATGTGTCTGAGTCCTTGAGCGGTCATTTCCCGTTTGGTTGACTGGGAGAAATGCAGGTGCGTCCCATGCTTTCCAAAGAAATGAGCATTGACTTTTAAAAAATGATAGCCTAATTCAGGATTAAGGACTACCTTGTGACGACATAGGTCTGTTTTATGTCTAGGCGAAATTTGCATGCAATGTTGACTTGTAACTTGTGACCTTGAGATTGAAAGAGTGGCAAGAGTCATTGTTTTGAAAGAGTCTTTGAATTTGGAAGGGCCTTGTCTAGGTCTGGTTCTAGACATAGTTTGAAAGAGTCATTGAAAGGGCCTTGTCTAGGTCTGTTTCTAGACATGATTTGAGAGAGTCTTTGAAAGGGTCTTGTCTAGGTCTGGTTTTAGACATGGTTTGAAAGAGTCTTTTGAGGGAGTCTCGTCTAGGTCTGGTTTTAGACATGGTTTGAGAGAGTCATTGAAAGTGGCTTGTCTAGGTCTGGTTCAAGACATGATTTGAGAGAGTCTTTGAAAGTGACTTGTCTAGGTCTGGTTCTAGGCAAGGTTTGAGAGAGTCTTTGAAAGTGGCTTGTCTAGGTCTGGTTCTAGACATGGTTTGAGAGAGTCATTGAAAGTGGCTTGTCTAGGTCTGGTTCAAGACATGATTTGAAAAGTGTCTTGTCTAGGTCTGATTCTAGACATGTTTGAAAGTGACTTGTCTAGGTCTGATTCTAGACATGATTTGAAAGTGACTTGTCTAGGTCTGATTCTAGACATGATTTGAATGAGCTTTAATTTGAAAGAGTCCAGTTAGGTCTGGTTCTAGACATGATTTGAAAGTGTCTTGTCTAGGTCTGATTCTAGACATGATTTGAAAGTGGACTTTGATTTTGAGAGAGTCTCGTCTAGGTCTGGTTCTAGACATGAAAGGACGATACTAGAGTCTATCCTAGTACCAAGTGCCAATTGAAGAGTGTCATTTGAAGAGTGACTTAGAGAAAGGTGACAATTGGACGAGACTGTGACTTGACTTAACACTGGCGAGACAGTGACTTTGATTGGAAAGAGACAGGGCAAAAAGTGATTTTTCAGGATTTCCTCTGGATAGCAAAAGACTTGAACACGTAATAGGGGCTGAGGAGAACAAGAAGCAACTGGAAATTAAGGAGCCATGATGACAACGAGCCCCCCAGTGAGACTTTGAGACAACGTGGTTTACGCTTAGAGTCAACATAGGGAAGGTGGATGGATTGTATGGATGAGTTCCAATAAGATGTACTGACCCAAAGGTCAGGTGGCTTTACTTCTTGGGATTGAGTCAATGGGTCCTTGAAGGTGACCAAAGAATAGGCTATGGTTCGAGAAATAAAAAGGGTCAAATTTGTGACTAGGGGTCAAAGATGTGGCTAGACGCGAGGTTGGCTAATGATGTTGGTTCAAACATGAGTCTATGTGAGGTTCTAAACTGGCAAAACCATAATCGAATTCTTAGCAAGTCAAAGCACTCAAATGGCCTCAAATGATTTAATGTTAATGCTGATGTGGTCGAACTCGAGAAGAGGCTTCCTACGTATCCTTACGGAATCAGCCAAGCGTAGTTCTGGTGATGATTTGGACAATGCCTCGTGTGAGAGGGTTTTGTGGTTGTAATGTGAGGCTGTGGTTTGAGGGTTGAAAAAGGCTTGATGAAGTGACCACGGTGGCGCAGTGTGCTTTTTTTAGACCTTTTTTTTGTTTGAATTGGGCTTTGAACTTTGGATTTGAATTTTGAAATTGATTTGCATTTGTGAAAACTTTTGTATTGAACTTTGATTTTTGCTTTTTCTTTTTGCCCATTTATTCTTTTTTTTCTTTTCTTTCTTTTGCACGTGTTTTCCCTACGCACCGTTTGGTCCAAAGGGTTAGGTAGATGTGGGTGATGAAAGAAGATGGGCTAAATGATAGTGTTTGTGGCTCAAAAGGTTGCAGGGATTTTGATTTGATGTGACAAAGGGTATGGAAGGGAGGGGTCATTTTGTGAAGCTGTGAAAGAAGGCCTCTCTGGGGCATTGTTCAAATTAAATAATTGAATCAGCATTAGATTAAATCAATTGTGGCCAATGAGTGTTGAGACTTGCATAGAATTAGAAAATAATATTGCCAAAAAAATGAATCATTGAATGTACACGGCCTATTGTATAGGAAGAGACTAATAACTCAAGGGACAGGAATTGAAGGGACACATGGCTAGGACTAGGATTTATGACTCAATCCAGAGAAGGCGCGCAAATCGATGACCCGCGCCTTGGGGTGACTCATGAGGCTTTGATGGTAGTGTGTTTTGATGTTTTTCCAGTTGGGCCAAGGAGGTATAGGATTAGGCTTTTTTGTGGATGATGGAGGGTCGAGAGACATGGGCCTTTTGTGGAGGTAGGATTTGTTTAACTTCTTGCCTCTTTGGGCCCAGAGACAAGTTGCGAGTCTTTGCAATCTTGCTGAAATCAAGAATTACACTTTAGAACAGAAAACAAAAAAATTGGTCTACTTGAAAACTCTTAAGAACAAACCTAACTCAGTCTTGAGGTTCTGGACTTAAGGAACTGAACTCGAAAGTAGACTTGATGGGCTAGACCTAAATCTGATTTAAGGTGCTAGATCGAGAAAGATTCAAATCTAAGATGGGCCTATTTGAATTAAGGACCTCCTAGACCTACGAGCCACTTTGAAGGGCTAGCCTTGAATCAAAGTTCCTAGGGTTGAGTCTATGATCGAACCTAGTTCAGTTTTTAAGGTTCTTAGATTGAAGTGGAAGCGAACCTAATTCAGATTCAAGGCTCTTGGGTTGAAATTGAATTGAACCTAATTCAGATTTAAGTTTTCGAATGAAATTGAATTGAACCTAATTCGGCTTTAAGGTTCAAAAGGTCGAATCTAAGTCAGATTTAAGATTCTTGGATTGGGATTGAGCCTAAGTCAGATTCTAAGGTCGAATGGAGTTTGAAATTGAATTGGATTGGAATGGGCCTAATGGATCAACAAACTTCAGTCTTGAACCATAGTTAAGGGACTGGGCTTAGTTAAGAAATTGGACTGAACAAAGAGTCAACAAGTTAACAAGCACATTGATTGAAAACAAAACCAAATTATTCACTTAAGGTCAGGATCTAAGTGAACTATAGGTCGGCCTGGTTAAGTCTGACAGTGTACCATGCCTAAGAGTAGAGCTGGGTCCAATTTCACCACCACAATATTGGTGATGTATGGCCGAGATACCCTTATATCACGCATCTCGTAACACGTGCATACGCGGCATGGGCCGGGATAGGACTTACCTCTAGCCATGTGATCAATTAACCACATGCAACCAAGAAAATCCCCCTTAAGGTGATCTCGAGCGATAGAACATGCCCATATTGAGACAAGGTGACTAGGACATGACCCTATTCGAAGGGTCACAAGCAAAATTCAATTGATTATGAATATGGAACTACGAGACTTTCAAGTCTGTCCACTCCAAAATGGTGATTATCCCCAGTGAAGTCGCCAAAAACTGTAGGGCTCCGCCCCGCCTTAGGAGGGGCGTGACCTCAGCTTCAGTGTCATGGAGTTGAGCCATGGAATCCGCATGTGAATGCTTGGGGTGTGTCATCGAATTGAGGGGATCGCCACCGGTGCCTATATAGGTTATTCACGGACGCCCGAAACATTGGTGCAATTAATGGCCCCGTCCAATCAAGTAACCAGCCGTGGGTTCGGGGACATGGTACGAACAGATTTGTAACCAATTCGCCCGCATGTAGCGGCTCTACTCGGTCTCATTGTCAGTCAAAAATCATAACAATTGAATTCAGAAGAGCCTATTGATTTGACTTTGAAAGTGCATTGATTACTAGGTGGGTTGCTATTATAAACAAACCAAGACTTCTACAATGGATAAGGCGATCACTTGATTGTTAGTCAATGTTAATAAGGTGCTTAGAAAACCGTTCGTCCATGATTATCTGACTTTAATGTGACAAACGATTAAATTCCGGTCTTGTTTAAGCATATATCAAGTGTGATTGAATATATATACATAAGACATGAAAACAAAGGTTAGTAAGCATGATAATATGTATATGTGTCCTCCTCACCTTTTCACTGCAAACAATCAATTGTTAGAATAAAAAAATCGAGGAATGCCTTTCGATTGAATTGCTACTTGAGACAAACAAACGCGTTAGTATTGACAATAGTAATATGAATAATAATGAAAGCCAAAAACATGGAAACAAAAAAAATATGAATGAAATCCTACATATTACATGAACGATTAAGAGGTGAGTTTCTACATTGCTTTAATTAAATTAAAACTCAAAATAATGGTTAGTCAGTTTAAAAGTGACAAGAATTAAAAAAAAAGAGTGAAAGAGAGGTTTTTGGTGAGTAATCTCAGATTATACCCTTATTTCGCTTGTTGATTCGAACAGAATCGATGCTTTGAATTGAAAACGAATGTGTTTTGAGTTTTTGAGAGTGTATAGATTGTCTCGTGACTGTGTGAAGTGTATTGAAAGTCGTGTCAAGTGAAGGTATGAAATCGTGAGTTGTGCGTATCCGAACTGAGCAAGGCAAAGGGGTATTTATAGGCACGAGGCAAATTTGGGCAAAGGGAACCTCGTATATACGCTGGATGAGCGTATATACGCTCATGGGGGCGTATATACGCATTCCAGCGTATATACGCTTCTCATTTTCATTGAGTTTTGGCAAAAATCGTATGGCAAAGGTGAGCGTATATACGCTGGATGTGGAGCGTATATACGCTCCTGGTGAGCGTATATACGCTCATCCTGGCGTATATACGCCCACTGATTTCGTATATTCCTTCCAAAAAACTCTGAAATATTGATTTCCTCCGATTTTATTCGTTGATTCCCTTGATTCGACGACCTAGACACCTTGCTCTCCAAGCAAGGATTCTAGAATGTTCTAGAAGGTTCCACGTATTTCCGGATATTTTTCTAATTATTCATGTATTTCTGCGTATTCGCGTATTCAAACATTGCAAAATTCAAGAAATCATAGAAAAATCAGAAAAATAATTTAAAATATTGGCGGATTTGAAAATTGTGACGCACATGATGAAAACAAAAGCACGAGAATCGCCAGTGTAACTCGTTTGAAACCTTTGATTTATCGAGAAAACGAAGGAAAATATGTTTGCTTGTAAGTGACCTTTGCTCAATAATTCCGAGTACGACCTCACGTATTTCCAACTTTCGTGACTTCAAAGCATCTTTTCTGAGTCGAAACAAACGCGAGACGGGTATGTTTCATCACGGATTACTCATTTGGGGCGAACATTTTCAGGTTGTCTACAATTACTATTATTATTGTTCTGAGTTGTCAAAGTTGACTGACAGTGTGACATTAATGTCACATGTCAGATAATTTTTTTATTTTTTTTACGAATTTACGGACCGCTTGACGGTCCAGTAAAAGTCAACAATCTGAGTGTGTTGACTTTTATCGACCGCCAAACGGTCGATAAACTCTAGATTACCGACCGCCTTACGGTCGGTAAAAGTCAACACACTCAAATTGTTTGACTTTTACCGATGTCAAGCTGTCGGTAAGCTAGAGGTTTACTTTGACTCTGCCAATATTGTTGCAGTCGGTAAAGCTATTTCGACCGTTCCGCGTTTTTACGGACCGTTTTTAGATTTGTTTCAGACGGTCGGTAATCGTTGGTTTTCTTGTGTGACCCCTTCACTTTAAATTTTGGCCATATAACCCAGTATGTGACACCAGGACTGAGGTGTGAGTTGTGCGAGGCCTATGCCATAGGCCTTCAACACATTTATTATGAAAGAGTGCAGAGGGAAGCGAAGACCATATTGCAATAGGTCCGTTTGCGAATTATGCTCAAGTGTCACATCACACCATTCTTTCTAAGCCTCATATCATTCCTCCATGCTAATTCAAGTCTCAACTAGGCAAAAAAAGTATTTTCTTTTATTTAATTTCTTTTTTTTTTTAATTTTCTATTTAGTTTTAGGATTTTTTAAAATAATTTATATTGGTGATCTTCATAATTTCCACTTTTCATTGCATTCTTCTAATTTTTTGAGTTCAGCAGTATTTTTAGATTATTTTCCGATTTTTCTATAATTTTCTATAAATTTTACAATATTTACAAAAATAAAATACACAAAAAATACATAAAAATCATAAAATACTTCAAAATACCAAAAAATACACGGATGTTTTAGAACCCCCTAGAACGTATTTCTTGCAAAAGGGGTGTCTAGATTCATCCAAAATCCAAAAGAAAATCAAAGAAAATTTCGTATAATCCTGAAAATACATGAACGTATATACGCTCTCTAGGGCCGTATTATGCTCAGAATATCAAGAGAATTGGAAGAGGTATCAGGATACTCGAGCGTATATATGCTCGTTTTGAGCGTATATATGCTCGTTTTGAGCGTATATAAGCTCGTCTTTGGTTTTCGTGCTATAAATACCCTCTTTGCCTCACTCTTCGGGGGAATTCACACATTACGAGAACACATTCACACACTACGGGAGGAGAAATCACGATTGAACTCCCTCTTTGCTCTTTTCAAAAAAAAAAAACTTCTAAGCTTATCTAAACTCCATCCAACACACTATCGTTTCATTCAATTCAAATTCAATTCAATGACACTTTGCGCGTAATTCAATAACGTTTCGACGCGCATACAAGGTATCAACTCTGAGACTCTCATTTCATAATCTTTAACTCTATTCATAAATTAAAACTATGTTTAATTAAAGGCTTGACATACCATTAATCAATAATAAAATGTAGAACTAATCAAATACTTCAATCTTGTATTTTTTGCAAAAATTGTTATAATTCAATTTCGAGTTCAAGAATAATTCAATATCACGTTCAATGTTTAAATACTTTTCAATACTATGTTTAATTCAATTCGAATAAAATAATCGATCTAAAATTTGCTAGAACCGACTTAGTAATTTTAGTCGATCTATGTAATTATTGTTAGGTTTTGGCGTGCTTGTTCCTTTTGCAGTGCATGTTAATCTCTGTGGATCTTTGTATAATGTGATTATGTTTTGCAAGAGAAAAATTCTCTTTATAATACAAGATTTGTTTTTCTTTATCATAACATGGTCACATAAAGTCAGATATTTGGACAACCGGTTTAGGCACCATAACATGACATAATTCAAAGTGGTCACTTAAAATAAGTAGCTCACTAATTTTTCTTTATTAATAGTAACCTACTATTTTTAGTAATATTAGGTTAGTGCGCTTCAGGGTCAATCGATCGCTATTTGTTGTATTCAATAATTATGACTTATGGAACTACAATGAGACCGAGTAGAGGCCGCTACATGCGGGCAGATTGGGTCAAAGATCTAGTCTGTACCATGTCCCCAAACCCACAATCTGGTTACTGGACCTATCTGTGGGGCCATTAGTTTGGCACCAATGTTTCGGGCGTCTGTGATTAACCTGTATAGGCACGGRGGCGATCCCCTCAATTCGACAACACACCCCAACGCATTCACATGCGAATTCCATGGCTCAATTCCATGACACTGAAGCTYAGGTCAACCCCCTGAAGGGGGTGAAGCCTTACACCCCTCAGGTGCGACGAAGCCGATGTGAGGAGTGTAGATGTGCTGGAACTGCTGAAGTGCAACCCTCCAGGCCTTTCGCACTATAGTTGACGAAGGACTATCCTTGTCCTTGTCCTTGTCCTCTGAGGATTCTTCCTCCTCTTGGGGTTTATTTTTGGCAATCCATGCCAAGGGGTCCTTTTCAAATTCTGCCTCATCCCCGCCTTTGTCTGTGGCAGTTTTTAGTTGAGGTTCCCCATCATTGCTCTCCTGTAAGGCAGCATCAATGCTCGCACTTATCTCAATAGTGTCAGGACTAGAGTCCTCTGCTCGCATAGGGAAGCGGCCAGCAGTACTCGGCTCTGGCTTCTCCTCCCAAAACTGGTCCTCAGGTCTCCTAGTAGCTGTTGTTTTGAGGCAAGGAATCCTGATATGAATAGACAGAGTGTCAAGGGTGGCACGAGGAGCTACAGAGTGCGAGTACAAAAAATCAAGGGTAGAGGAGAAAGCAGTTAAATTGGAGCCAGGCGAAGTTAGATTAGGCTCTTCTAAGCCCCCAACTCTATTCTTATTGGGCGAAGAGTCCGTAGAACTTGCGTCGCTCATTATTACTTGTATAAAAAAGAATAAAGAATAAGTGCGAAGTAAGAAAAGGTGCGAACAGTACCTGATGTGTGAAGTCGACGAAGTGTCGAAGAAGATATGAAAGAAAACTGCGAACCGCGACGAAACTGCGAACTGCGAAGCCGAAACTTGCTAACTGCAAAACCGAGTTGTCGTGGAAGCTTTAAAATATGCGAAGAGAGTGGAGAGAAGTGCAAAGCAAAGGTGAATTTTCAGCGAGAAAGAAGAACTAAAAGAGTCCTTCTCTCTCCCCTTCAGGGGTTATTTATACCCCAGGTTAAATTGGCAAGTTCCCCCTTGTTTTCGAAATTTGAACGGGAGAACGGAATTGAGCGGGAAGGGAAATTTTCCCTTGGGCTGCTGCTGCCATGCGAATTTCGAGGTGGCGAATTGAATTCTTGGCCTGGCTATTCATCCTCCATGAGAGCACACTTCCTAAGGCAAAAAAAAAGAAGAAGATGAAAAATAGAGAGATATTATTTGATTTAAGAATTGTTTACAAAATGTAAATTAATGTAAAATCGAGATCAAACACCCTATAAACCCAACGATTTAGAGGGTCTTTGAGGGGAAAATGATGTGGCACGGAAAATCCTTGCCCACGTGTCCTTCAAATATTGGGTCAAAATGATCCACGTGGCAAACGCTACAGATTAAATTAATCCGGACCGAAACGGGACGAAGAACCGACGTTTCTACACTGAAATGGTAGTAAGGAACGCTCGAAAGCACGGATGGATGACAAGTGTCACCCATCCAAAGGATGCCTTGGTTTTTGAGGGATTGCTTATAAATACCCCGAAAAACCAAGAAAAACACACACAATCCTCTTAGCATTTATTGCATAACTCCCAACTACTTGAGATCATCTCTCTTTACTTTCTCTCTCTAGCTTGACACCTTTACTTCCCTAACTCCATACTTACTTAAGAATCGGAGGGGAGATAATCCAAATAGGATTATTCTCCTTTGTGCAGGTGCCAGGCAAGCTTTGTGCTGCTAGGAGCAAGAWGCAACCACCCGTTGGCCAGGAGACTGGAGATAGCCAGGATACGTTCAACGTGCAATAGCAGGTCAGCTCTCCATAGGTAGCATTGAAGGGAAGCCTCCACCCCTCTCTCAACCTAGAAGTTAGGGAAATATTGTAGCCAGGACACGTCATCCCCAATTTATTTGCTACAACACATAGTAATTAATAAATTTGCAAATATTTATTATTTATTATTAAAAACAAGGGAAAATGGAAACTAATAATCCCACCTTTTTGGTGGTCTGCTCTCAATAATCCGACCTCAAAGTAATTACATAATAATCTCAGCTTTAAGGGTGGTCTTCCCAAAATAATCTGAACTCTCATTTTTGCTACTTTTGTTGATCCAMTTTTGGCTTGTTCTATGTAAGAAAATGAGAGTTCGGATTATTATGGAAAGACCACCCTAAAAGTTGGGATTATTCTATAATTACTTTGAGGTCGGATTATTGAAAGTAGACCACTAAAAGGTGGGATTATTAGTTTCCATTTTTCCTAAAAACAAAGTTAACTTATTAATATAATGGTTTTTTCTTTGGAAAGGAAAGATAAAATTTCATTAATTGAATGTCATACGACACCTACAATAAGCATCGAAAAGTAAAATACAATCTAAATTAATTAAGTAAAATTCTTCTTCAAAATAACCATATCGATGAGAAACTAGATCTGACATTGAAGTGCAGTCGCTGATTGTTCGCTGAATTATGCATCCTTCTGTTAGCGAAACCATCTCCTTGACATAGTTTTGGGAAGAAAACTCATTACTTGATAACCATGCAGATTGCATCCTCAATTCCGACATCAATTGCGAAATTCTACAATTTACAATCCATTAATCCAATCTTTCAAACAAAACCCTAAAAATATATTTCAATCTTCCATAAGGGGAGAAAAAAAGACAAACCCTAAACTCCCAAAAAAGGAGAGAAGAAACCCAAAAATTGGGAAGAAATCTCTCAAAAAGAGAGAGCAAGGATCATTATTAATGGCTAAAAAATAAAAAACTAAAGAAGAAAAAAAAAATGGGGCTTACCATCATCAAACAGATGATGATGGTAGCCTCGTTTGGCCACCAAAAAATTTAGGGTTTTTGAGGGGGAAGGAGAGAGAGAAAAAAAAAATCTCAACTTTATTATTATAATGGTTGAATATGAAAATATTACAATAATTTCCTTCATGCTAGTAATAAAAAATTGTTGGGTTTTTCTACGCGGTACCCCTGAAAAAACGCATTTTCTATAATATACCCTCATTTTATTACCCTTCTTATTATACCCCTGAATTATATAATAATTCTACATTATAACCTCCATGGTTAAACTTAACCATACATAGTTAASTTTATTTATTTTAAAAAAACCAAAAAAACAAATAATTAAAACAACCACCCACCCCACCTCTAATCCTCCCATAACCACCACCATCACCCACCATCATTCAACCTCACCAATGCCGTCCAACAACCACCCCTCACCACCGCCACAGCCTTGCGAACCACCACCCCTCCCACCACTCTCGCGAACCTCCAATCGAAACCCCCCAATCAAACCCACCCATGCATTCGAAACCCCCCCCCCCAAACCAAAACCTCCACCTAATAAAACCCCAATTCGCAACCCCAAATCGAAACCAAAATCAAAATAAAACCCTCAAATCTTAGGGTTTTGAATTTTCAAACTAAAATTAAACGAAAAACACAATCGATTTAGGGGTTTTGCCATTCAACTATAAACGAATCAAAGCCCTAAGTTAATTTTCGAATTGGATTTGGGTTTTGAATTGATTTAGAGGTTTGAAATTCGTGAGGTGTACGTTTGATTAGGGATTCGCGAAGGGGGGTGGAGTGGCGGTGGAGTGGGCTGGTGGCCTGGTGTAGTGGCGGTGGCCATGGATGGGCAGTGGAGGTGGGAAGATAGGTGGAGTGGGGGTGGTTATTTTCGTTTTTTGTTTTTATTTTATGTTAAATAAAACAAATATTAACCTTAGTTTAACCTCAGTTTTATTTGTTAAATAAAATCATTAAGGTCATAATGTAGAATAGTTATATAATTCAGGGGTATAATAAAAGGAGTAAAAAAATCGGGGTATATTGTAGAAAACGCATTTTTTCAGGGGTACCGTGTAGAAAAACCCAAAATTGTTTAAATAGGACAAAAAAGAAAAAAAAAAATATATAGTAGCAGTAGCAAGGTTACTTTATTGCTTGCTAGTTGGTGTGTGGTAGCTTATCTTTCACCATTCTTATGATATAGTAATATTTAAGATGAAAAATAACTTTGTTTTAATTTAAATAGGATTTTGGGTTGACTAAAAATGAGCTTTTACTAAGTTATAAATAATAAGTTGTTCACGAGCCTTAACGAGTTGAACACATAAGTGTTCGAGCTTAGCTCATTTAATAATCGACGTTTGGATTTTTGTTCGAGCTTGTTTATTTGTTCCACGAACGAGCTTTGACCGAGTTTTGACCGAGCTTATTCACAAGTAGTTCGTGAATACACTAGCTCATTTGCACCACTATAACAGACTGAGGTTCCTGGTCAATAGAAGACTGTGTGTAGGAAGAGAAGGTGGTGATGAGTCAGTGGAACCTGGTCAAGGATCTGAACAACACACAAATCCACCTCAAGACATTGAACAACCAAGAGCTGAGGAGGCTGCTCAGGCAGATCCAAATTTGGAACCACAAGTAGAGGATGGAGATGTGGATTTAGATCCTAATCTCAATGACATGTATTACAACCCCAATGACTTGCACCATTTCTCTTACACAAGGGATGAAGAGGTTCCAAAACATAAAGAAGATAACTACATTCAAAGAGTGTATAGTAATGGACAGTTGTATGAGGCTTTGCCTTGGGGTGAGATTGCATTGAATGTGTGAGACATCTTTCTTGATAAACAACATTGTTTGGGTGCAATTAGAGATTTTTCAATACAAGAAGGTGCAGATCTGGTAGGGGAAAGAGCTGAAAACTATAGATACACATTAAGGTGTGTAAACCAAGATTGTCCTTGGAGGTTACATGCATCTGTGTTGCTTGACAAGGTGTCATGGGCAAGCAAGACCCTTGTTGATCCTCATTCATGTCAGAGTACGGAGTTCAATCCCATGGCAGGAATCAAGTGGTGTACTTCTAAATTGTTAGAGGACATTAGAACTAATTTTGAGATCCCTGCCAGAGCACTGATTGACTTGATTTAGGAGAGGTTTAATGTGACAATACCTTTGTCAACAATGTACAAGGTTAGGAGGGAAGTTGTGACTCAGTTTCAAGGAAGCCATGATGAGAGCTACACCAGGCTTCGTTCCACAATACATAGTTGTCATTGAGGAAGCTGACCCAAGAGCTTATGCATACATCAGTTGGCTCAATCAAGGACCAGAGTCCCCTAATACAGGAGATATACTCCTATATTTGATGTAACAGTAATAACATAAAAGAGAGGGAAGAGAGAACAGAACAAAAGAGAGAAAGAAAAGATTTGATTATTAAGTTTTTGATTATGATCTAAAAATACATTGTAAGCTAAATATATATATAAGCCTATTACTAGATTGATGATCATACACCCTTATGACAGCTCAAACTAATAATACTCCTAATAACAAAAAAATATAACAGCTAACAAACAGTTAGTTAAGGTAGTTATAACTAACTTAATCATATACTAACTGTCTAACAACTACTACTCTAATAATAATCGTAGCTCCCATATCACACCCTCCCCCATTAAAAAGACTTGACCCAAGGCTAGGATGTGAGGAAACTTGGATATTGCCATTCAAAATCAGCTGCATTAACCCATACTGCATCAGTAACTTCTGTGCCTGCCCATTAGACCACATACTGAGTAATTGCATTATTATGTTGCTTAGTAACCTTCCTGTCAAGTATAGCTTTAGGAGTTGGCTTGAAAGAGTCTTGTTGTCCCTGAAGCCACTCAAGAATATGAGCCACAGCAGGTAGAGTCCCATGAAACTTCTTAAGTTGTGATACATGAAATGTGTCATGTATCTGAGTGCCTGCAGGCAATGCCAACTTGTAGGCTACTGCTCCTATCTTAGCTGTGATCTGAAATGAGCCATAGAATCTATATGCCAGCTTTTGGTTACTCCTTCTCTGAAGGCTTTGTTGCCTATAAGCCTGTAGCTTGAGCCAAACCTAAGTGCCCACCTCAAATTCCCTGTCAGATCTATGCTTGTCCAATTGAGTCTTCATGGATTGAGCCCTTTGCAAATGAAATTTCAATTCTCCTATCATGGCTTCCCTCCTCTACATGCTCCTATCTATTTTTGCATTTGATGATTCCCCATGGAGATAAGGTAAATGAGTAGGAGGAGGTTGGTTATAAACCACCTCATATGGTGTCTTTTGAATAGAAGAATGGAAGTGTGTATTGAACCACCATTTAGCTAAAGGCAACCAGACACTCCATTCTTTAGGATTGTCACCATACATGCACCTAAGGTATGTCTCTAAACACCTATTTACCACCTCAGTTTGACCATATGTCTCAGGGTGAAAGGAGGAAGACATCAGAAACTCTGTCCCTTGAATAGAGAATATCCCTTCCAGAAATTACTCACAAATATAGAATCTTTGTCACTCACTATGCTTTTTGGCCACCCGTGGAGTTTGAACACATTATCCAAATAAGCCTGAGCAATAGTGATAGTTGTGAATGGGTGTACTAGGGCTATGAAATGAGAAGCTTTGCTCAATCTGTCAACAACAACCATAATAACTTCCTTGCCACCAGATTTAGGCAAACTGGTAATGAAATCCATACTTATGTCCTGCCATACCTCATTAGGAATAGGTAGTGGCTGAAGTAAACTTAGATGAGCACAGGTATCATATTTGGATGCTTGGAATTCTACACATTGTCTCACAAAACTGCTCACATCCTTTGTAAGACCCTTCCAATGAAACAACCTCTTTGTCATCCTCAAAGTGAGCTCCCTTCTAGAATGGCCCCCTTCAGGTGAGGAATGTTGCCACCCTAGAATTTTCAGCCTTAGTTGAAAATCAGGCCCAACCACTATCTTATTCTTCTTTCTCAATAATCCATGTTTGAGCTTGTAACATGCATATGAGTATAAATCTTGGAGTTCCTCAATTATAGACACCAAATTCTTGTCTAATTGATAACTCCTTTTAATTGATTGGTCCAGATCCGAGGACACAAGTGAGATAGCCATGAGCAAGATTTCAGAACCAGGAACCCTAGATAGGGCATCAGTAGCTTGATTAGTGGTCCCCTTTTTATACTAAATTTCATACTCAAAACCCATTAGTTTAGACAACCAAAGCTGTTGACATGGGGTAGATATCTTCTAATCCAAAAGCCATTTTAGAATCTTCTGATCAGCTCTGATAATAAACTTTGATCCAGTGAGATATTGTTCCCACTTCTGCACAACAAACACAATAGCCAACAACTCCTTTTCATAAACTGAGAGTTTTGCATGTTTTGGTCCCAAACACCTGCTGATATAAGCCACTGGGTGACCTTCTTGCATGAGCACTGCCCCAATCCTAGTCCTAGAAGCATCAGTTTCAATTATGAACTATTTGTCAAAGATTGGCATTGCAAGGACTGGAGCAGAAACCAGAGCTTGCTTGAGTGTACAAAATGCTTCCTGTGCAGCTAGAGACCATTAGAAAGCATGTTTCTTGAGCAATTGATGGAGTGGTCTACAAATAATTGCATAATTCTGCACAAACTTCCTATAATAGCCAGTGAGGCCTAGGAAGCTTCTCAGCTCCTTGATACTCCTTAGTTTTGGCCAAGTTGTAACTGCTGCAATTTTGCTTGGATCTGTCTCCACTCCTCTAGCTGATATGAAATGACATAAGTACTTAACTTTATCCATGGCAAAGGAACATTTACTTTCCTTAATGCTCATTTGATTTGTCTGCAATACTGCAAAAACTTGATCAAGATGATGACAATGCTCATCCAAGGACTTTGTATAAACCAAAATATCATCAAAGAATACCAAGACTCCCTTCCTTAACATTTCCTTAAAAACTTGATTCATCCATTTCTGAAATGAGGCTGGTGCATTGGTAAGACCAAATGGCATCACCAAGAGCTCAAAATGTCCAGTGTGAGTTTTGAATGATGTCTTATACACATCTTCAGGATGCACCCTAAGTTGATGGTATCTTGACCTCAAATCCAATTTAGTAAACACAGTAGCACCTGCCAACTCATCTATGAGTTCATCCACAACTGGAATAGGAAACTTGTCTTTAATGGTTTTCTTATTCAAAGACCTATAATCTACACAAAGCCTCCATGTCCCATCCTTCTTGCTAACCAAGACCACAGGTGATGCAAATGGACTGCTACTAGTTTGTATAATGCCCCTTTCCAACATTTCTTGAATGAGTTGCTCAATAATATCCCTTTGCTTGAGAGGATACCTATAGGGTCTAATGTTGATAGGTCCCTCATTGACATTTAAGGGTATTCAGTGATCATATGCACCCCTAAGAGGAGGGAGAACTGTGGGATCCTCAAACACACATGGATACCTGGATTTCAAATACTACAGCAACTGAAACTTGTAATCTGTGCCTGTTATACCTTGTGAAGCAGTCAAGGACATAATAGTCCCTGAAGTGACCTGCAACAAGCATAAGTGAGATGCTGAATTGACCAAGTTAGGTGAGACAGTCTTTTCCACCACTGAAACTTTCTTTGCTAGTATCCCATGAAGTGTGAAACCCCTACCATCAAACTGGAATTGCATCAACAATTTCTTAAAATACCATGTAATACTGCCCAAGGTACTCAGCCATTGAACCCCTGAAACCATGTCACAGCCTCCCAAAGGTATAATCAAAACCTCGGAACTGAATTTCTGTTTATTCAGAGTCTAAGAAAAAACCAGGCACTTCTGATGACATAACAGTTTATTACCATCAGCAACTGATATTGATTGTGGTTCAATTTCCTGAACAGGGCACCTCAATCGCTTAGCCAATGATGCATCCAGGAAATCATGAGTGCTTCCTGAGTCTATAAGAATGTGCAAAGGCCTCTGACACACCACCCCTATGACTCTGTGATAAGTGTCTATTTTATATATATATTATTCCCTTTTATTGCTTATTTTGGGTACAAATTATGCTTATTTATATGCGTTTCATTGTTTTATAACTCAAAGTATAATTTGTTAAGGAATTGATATTTTATTATTATATTAGCACTTTTATTATTATTTATTCACTGAATTATTGAATTTAATTTTATGTGTTTTTATGTGTTTTAGGTTGGATTTAAAGATAAGACGAGTTGAGCCTAAGACACGAAAGGATAAAGAAATAAGAAGATAAAAGAAGATAGAAGAAACAACTCAGCACATCAACAAACTCACAASCCGAACAGATCCGAAATTTTAGGGGCTCTTATCTATGACCGTATTTGTAAAGATTAAGAAGAAGATATATTTAGACTAGATAAAGGGCAGCATATAAAAAGACAATGAGACTTCCCACATAGGGGGGGACTTCACGCAAGCAAAGGGGGAGTACAGCAGGGCAGCGATTGATGCAGCCGCACAACGCAACCACGCAGCCACGRTGCWGCCACGACGGAGCAGGCTCGCATAGCAACCAGAGCAGCAGCGACACCGRAGAGACAGCCCCGTTTCGTAGCTTCCGATCTGAATTTAGTCATAGTTTCTCATATTTGGGTGATGTTATCTTCGATTATGAGTAGCTAATTTCATTATTCTAGGGCTTAGATGATYCCCTAATAGTATGAATTGATTGTTTAATTGTTTGAGAATTGTTGTTGGTTTTATGATTGCATAATTATTTAGATTATTGATTATTTTTGGATTAATTGTTGCAATATTGATTGATATTACCTTGTAGGATTATTTATTGATTGGTATTGTRATCAAATTTACATATTTTGTTCTTGTAGTTCAAAGTATGATGTTATGCAATGGTGCTTATTGATTTGTGATTGAGGAATTGAATACTCCATGCTTTAGTTAGATGGGTTATGTCACTTGTTCGATTACAATTTATATTTCTCAATTAGAGTATTCCGGCTTGTAGTTTAGGGTGTTCAATAAAACCTATAATTCTCACTCGTATTAATCTATTAATCATATTATTAGTGGTAGATTCGATGTCCTAGGAATCCTTCGTATCAAGTGTTTCTCCATATTTTTAATCAATTCATTAGTTTAATTTTATAGTTTATTTTTAGTTTCTTTTAGTTTAATAGTTATAATCAACTCAAATTCCCTATCATCCGATTTTCTTATTTTCTTTTAGGATTAATTGATAGACGTTAAACTTAACATTAATTAACACGTTCCCTGTGGATACGATACCCATTATACTATCGATCTTGTGCACTTGCAAGTATAGGGTTTTAAAACTAGATATAAAATCGCTATCAAGTTTTTGGCGCCGTTGCCGGGGAACGGTGTTTGGTTAGTATAGTTTATTAGTTTACTATTTTAGTCTTTAGTCGAGAGTGTCTTTATTTTTATTTTATTTTCTTTCTTGCTTATTGTTTACTAGCCTTAGCTTAAAAAAACCACAAAAAAATAAATAAATTAGTTTTTAGTGTTTCTAGCGTAATAATTAGTTTTTAGTAATTTTATAATTGTTGATATTGTTTATTTCTTTGTTTACTTTTTTTCGTATTTTATCATTCAAGTTCTAATTTTCTGTTTCAAGCATACTGACATTGTGTTTGCAGGTTGCTTTAAGTGATCTTGTTGAGATTCTGTTCACGGTGAAGGTTTGTTGGAAATAGGTTTCAGGTTTATTCATTTCAGTTAGCATTTTATTTCTTTTTTTACTTATTTTTTTTGTATTGGTTTTATGCTTCYTCGTAGGTCTTWGTCACTTGATTTGATTCCATACGACCCTGAAATAGAAAGAACGCTTAGGAAATTAAGAGCTTCTGTGAAGGATATATAATAAGACAAGTATTTAAAATTTTAACTCTAAAATCGATACTGAATTAAAAATGGCTGAGGAACCACCTAGACAACTTAGTGAGTACTTTACTCCTGGCACTTACACTTCACCTATTGGTAATAGATTACCTACTATTGATGGAAATTTCGAGATTAAGTCACAAATTATTCAAATGCTACCTAATTTTTATGGTCTTGAATCTGAAAATCCATATAAGCATATTGATGCATTTTTGGAGGTATGTTCAACTTTTAATTTTCCTAATATTTCTCCTGATGCTATTCGTATGTGATTGTTTAATTTTTCTTTAAAAGATAAGGCTAAAGAATGGCTTAATACCAAGCAAAATTTAACAACTTGGGCTCAATTGCAAAGAGACTTTTTAAAGAAATTTTATCCAATTGGTAAATTAAGTGCTATGAGACGTGCGATAACTACTTTTTCTCAAAATCCCTAATGAACAATTTCATGAGGCATGGGAAAGGTTTAGGGGTTTATTACGTGAATGTCCACATCATGAAGTTCCTCAATGGAAATTGATACATAGCTTTTATTATGGCCTTAATGAACATAATCAACAAATGATAGATGCTTCTTGTGGTGGTAACTTTATGCAAAAAAATTTTGACCAAGCATGGCAATTATTTGAAGATCTAAGTGAAAATTCTTTACAACATGCCACTTCTTCTRGTAACGTTTCATCTAGATCTCTAGGAGGTAAAGGTGGAATTATGAAGTTTCTCACACTCATGATCTTGCTTATAAAGTTGATATGCTTACTAAGAAAATGGACCAAGTAGATCTTTTGAATAAGAAGATTGATCACCTAGTGAATGCTAATAATATGCATGCTGTAGACACCTGAAAATGTGTCTCCCCAAATGAGTAATCCGTGATGAAACATACCGCGTCTCGCGTTTGTTTCGACTCAGAAAAGATGCTTTGAACTCACAAAAGTTGGAAATACGTGAGGTCGTACTCGGAACTATTGAGCAACAAATACAAGCACCATAATTTTCTTCGGTTTTTTCGGTTTTCTCAAAGGTTTTCAAAGGTTTCAAACAGTTACACTGGCGATTCATCTTTTGATTTTCATCATGTCCGTCACATTTTTGAATCCGCCATATATTTTAAATATTTTTTGATTTTTCTATGATTTTTATGAATTTGCAATGTTTAAAATACGCAGAATACGCAGAAAATACATGAATAATTAGAAAATACGCGGAATGTCTAGAAACGTACTTTTTCGCGAAAGAGCGTCTAGAATAATCCGTAATTAGGAATCGAGACGTATTGGCAAAGAATTTATTCCGAATCAAAATATTTAGAATTTTAGAAAAATTTATCAGCTTTGAGGAGCGTATATACGCTGAGGAGCAGCGTATATACGCTGCCTTTGAGCGTATATACGCTGCCCCAGCGTATATACGCTCCATCTCAGCGTATATAACTCCTTGCTCACAGATTATCCATTGAAGAAGCGTATCACGCTGAGTATGAGCGATATACGCTCCCATGAGCGTAATATACGCTCATACTCAGCTATATACGCAGGGTTGTGCTTTCTTCGTTTTTGCCTCGTGCCTATAAATACTCCTTACCTCGAGCACTTCCTTGGACAAGCTATTTGAAAAGGCAATCAAAAAGAGCCACCTTGACCCACCTTCTAGCCAGACAACCTCTTTGACTACCAACCTGCACCAACTGCAAAGGATTTCTCAGCCGAAGACGTACACAAGTTCAAAGCCAACTGATAACCTCGATTCCATATAAAGGGATTTAAGACCACATGGCACTTAAAGGGATTGACCCTGCCTGTTTCAACGGTCTTTCCCTTTCTTGGAACCGATATGTCAGAAGTGGTTCTTTCACTTCCTGAGAAAGAAATAGCTACTTGGGAAACATCATCCAGCATTCATGACAAGATACAAGGGTAACATTCAGACCCAAACATCCTTCCGAGAGCTTGAAATCCTCAACAAGGGGAGAACGAGGGTTCACCACCTATCTGACTAGATGGAGCGGAGTTGCTACCACCCTAGTCCTCCGCTCCTACTGAAGAAGAGATGGTCAAGACCTTCATTTCTAACCTCCAGCCAGAATACAAGATCATCTCAAGTATCGAGGCTTTACCACATTCGCAAGGTCTACGACATTGGAGTGGAACATAGAGAATGATCTTCTTCAATTCACATGAGTAGTTGGAGTCTTAGCTTTAGGATCGAGTCGGAGAGTCCCTTTCCCTAGACTATGTATCATTTTTTTTCCTTTCGGGTCTATGTCATTAGGTTTAGGATCAATTCTGCAATTAGCCTCTATGTAATAATTCTTTGATGTTATATAAAAGTTTCCTTTTTCTCAATCTCTTTAGCCTCATATAGTTTGTGCTTCTAACTTAATGGAATCAAATTAATGATCGACCTCACAATTCAATGGCATTGCAAGAGAGGCCTTTTCATAGCTCCACAAAATAACTCTTCTCCATTCCTTCATCATATCAAATCCTTTTGGCAACCCCTTGAGCCATAAACACTATCATTCAGCCTATCATTTTTCATCACCACATCGACCTAAACCCTTTGGACAAACGGTGCGTAGGAAAAGACATGTGCAAAAGAAAGAGAAGAATAAAATGGGCAAAAGGCAAAAAGCAAAAATCAAAGTTCAATGCCAGTCATCTACAAAATGCAAATCAATCCATCAAATACCAGAAGTCAAAGCCCAATTCAAACAAAAGCAAAAGTCTGAAAAGCACACTGCGCACGCGTGGTCACTTCTTATCATCAAGCCTTTTTCAACCCTCAAAACTACAGCCACACATTACACCAAAAAAGCCCTCTACACAGAAGCATTGTCCAAATCAATTCACGAGAACTACGACAGTCTGATTCCGTAAGGAACGTAGGAAGCTCTTCTCGAGGTTCGACCAAATAATTCAATAACATTCTAGGTCCATCAATAGTTTATCCTTAAAGTCAGGAGCACAAATTCCTAGTGTAGCACCGCATAGATCTGAGCTTGAGCCAACATATGTAGTCACCACTAATTCCCCATTCACTTACCCTTAGTCACAAATTTTTAGCCTTGTATTTTTCTTGAACCTTTAGCCTATTCTTTCATACACCTTCAGGGGCTCTCTCAATCTTCCTTAGGCTTATCTCTCTCGTAGCAGTCATCAGGCATTCTCCTCAAAGCATCACATTGCAGCATTTCCTCCATGTTCTCTCCTCATTGCAGCATTCAATCAAGTTACTGATTTGGGCAATAATCAAAATCACATCCTTACCATTACACAAAAAGCTAAGCTTAAAACATTTACTCCACAAACTCACTGCTCACCTCACTTCATTATCCATTGCCCCAATCTTGATTTCAACAGGCAGCTCATCAAGCTGGGGCTCACCTCCAAACCACCATCAACACAACAAATTAAGCCATTCCACCAGCCCAAACCCATGGTGGGGGGGCCACTTGCGATCACAAGCATCGCCTTTGCTCGAATGGGTGGTTTGAGACGGATCCATGCCCACAATCCAAAAGCATCTTACATTAGTCAATTTCCTTGGTCATTTCATGCATTAGATTAAGAATAGACTTGCATTCCGATATAGCCATTGCAAACACTTCATAAGCATCATTTGCGCATTGAGTTTAATACATCATCATGCATATGCATCCTGCACAAACACTACATTGCACATCACGTTGCACAAACACAAAACACATTACACATTGCATCATTGTCCCTCCTCAACACGAGGCTAGGGCCCATCTTACATGCAGAAGCTCCTAAATCAAATACTTTGAACTGTCGTCTACGAGATTTTCATCTCTTCAGACCAGTCAAAGTGGGGGCTTCTTCACACAAAGCTCCTTTACACCTCGAGTTTTGGAATTTTCTCCCGCACCAAAATTCCACATATATGCACACTTCGGGTCTACGATTTCCTCCGCTAACAGAAATCCAGCACAAGCACTTTCGGGTCACGATTTCTCCGCTACAGAAATCAGCGCAAACCCTTCGGGTCTACGATTTCTCCGTACAGAAATCCAGCGCAAACATCTTTGGTCTACGATTTCTCCCGCTATACAGAAATCCCAGCGAAAAACATCTTTCGGGTCTACGATTCTCCCGCTACAGAAATCCAGCGCAACATCTTTCGGGTCTACGATTCTCCGCAACAGAAATCCAGCACAAGCATCTTTCGGGTCTTATGGTTTCTCCCGCTACAGAAATCTCAAGCAAACACATCTTTCGGGTCTCTTGGAATTCTCCCTGCTAGTCATGAAGTTCCGTCAGCACATTTTGGGTCTGGAATCTTCTCCGCTACAGAAGTTCCGTCAGCATCTCGGGTTTGAATTTTCTCCCGCACCAGAAATTCCGCATACACACATCACAACTCTCCCGAAAAGCCACGGTCAGCCGTAGGGAGAAAACCACCCGAGGATCCAGCGCTTCAAGGGCATAACCCTGCATGGGGCGCGGTAACAGGTAAACTAACATTTGTTTTGCAGGTACCGGCGTAAAGGGTAACTCAAGGTCTGAGTCGTTTGAGTTGCTCTCCGTCTCGAATCGAATACTTTGACTTTCGTCTTACGAGACTATCGTCTCTTCAGACTCAGTCAAGTGGGGGCTTCTGTAGACACCTGAAATGTGTCTCCAAATGAGTAATTCCGTGATGAAACATACCGCGTCTCGCGTTTGTTTTCGACTCAGAAAAGATGCTTTGAACTCACAAAAGTTGGAAATACGTGAGGTCGTACTCGAACTATTGAGCAATAGGTCAAATACAAGGCAAAATATTTTCTTTCGGTTTTTTTGGTTTTCTCAAGGTTTTCAACAAGTTATCACTGGCGATTCTCATGCTTTTTGATTTTCATCATGTCCGTCCAATTTTCTGAATCCGCCAGTATTTTAAATATTTTTCTGATTTTTCTATGATTTTCATTGAATTTTGCAATTGTTTAAATACGCAGAATACGCAGAAAATACATGAATAATTTAGAAAATTACGCGGAATGTTCTAGAACGTACTTTCTTGCGAAAGGAGGCGTCTAGAAATAATCCGTAATCTTAGGAAATCGAGACGTATGGCAAGAATTATTCGAATCAAAATATTTCAGAATTTTTAGAAATAAATATATACCTTTGAGGGGTATATACGCGGAGGAGCAGCGTATATCGCATCGCTGTTTGAGCGTATATACGCTGCTCCCAGCGTATATCGCTCCTCAGCGTATATATACTCCTTGCTCAAGTTATAGCCATTGAAGAAGCGTATATAGCTGAGTATGAGCGTATAGTACGCTCCCATGTATGCATATATATCGCTCATATTCAGCGTAATCGCAGGGTTGTGCTTCCTCGTTTTTGCCTCGTGCTATTAAATATCCCTTGCCTTGCTCAGTAACGTGGGGCCTCCGAGACACCTTACTTCATAACTTCTACACGCACATTTCCGAGGCATTACTCTCCTCTCTCTTTCTAAAACACTCTAAAACATTACACATTCGTTTAGTTAAAGCATCGATTCTCTTTCGAATCACAACAAGATAACAAAGGTTGAATTCTGAGATTACTCACAATAATCCTCCACTTCTTTTATTGACTAACCATTGTTATTGAGTTTAATGTAATTAAACAATGTAGAAACTCATTTTAATCGTTCATGAAATATGTAGGGTTTTCTTAATGTTTTCCATGTTCCATGGTTTTCGGTTTTCATTCTTTTTCATTTCGTTTCATTATTATATTCCATTGCAATATAACAATTCTTTTCTTGTATAGCAATTCAAGGCGAAAGATCCATTGCGCTTGCGTTTTATCAGGACTAACAATTGTTTTCTTTGTTTTATGTAGCGATTCAAGCAAAGGATTCGTTTCATTTCGTTTTACAAACTAACTTTTGTTTTTCTTTGCAGATTTAGGGTAAGTATGAGTTTTGCATATATTTGAAGTTATACACTTCATATGCATCTTGTCATGTGTTGTAGACTTTGTATATATTTTGCCTAAAAAGACCGGAATTATGTGAATCACTTTAAATCTAGATTTAACTATGGAAACCTGTTTTAGGCACCGTTTTAACATGATTAATACAAAGTGGTCACAATTTCTAGGTTAGGTATCTCTCTTGTGCATAATAGTAACACACTTTCATAGTAATTTTTAGGGTTAGTGCTTCTAAGAGTGTTGCTAAAAAAACGTAAGTTATGGTCATTCAATAATCGTGATGAATGGAATTGCAATGAGATCCCGAGTAGGGCGCTAACCTCGGGCGAATTGGGTTACAGATCTGATTCGTACCAGTTCCCCTGAACCACGACTGTTTTATTGATTGGACGTTGGGGCATTGTTGGCACCAACGTTTCGGGCGTCCGTGAATAACTTTTAGGCACGTGGCGATCCCTTACTCGACAACACTACCCAACGCACCAGTGCGGGCTCCGTGCTCAAGCCCACGCACAAGCACCTCGATGTAGTACAAGCCGCGCGCCCGCTATAACGCTGAGGGCGCGGACCACCGTTTCCTACACATGCTAATTCTTCTAACGCTCATGAAGTGTGTGCAACATGTCTAGTTCTGCTCATTTATCTTAATTGTCCTCGAGTTTTTTTGAAGTGCCACAGGACAAGTTAATGCAGCTCAAAGTTATCCCCATACACAATCCGATATTCGAACCATATAATCCAGGGTGGAGGATCATCTCCAATTTCATGGAAGCAACAAGGTGGAGATATGCAGGCAGGGCAAGATCAACAAATGGGTCAAACAGGTATGAATCCTCCTGGTTTCAGGTCAAAGGTACAAATTCAACCTACACACTTCTAGTAGCAATTCTGAC
Source organism: Bassia scoparia (assembly GCA_008642245.1). Classification (NCBI taxonomy): domain Eukaryota; kingdom Viridiplantae; phylum Streptophyta; class Magnoliopsida; order Caryophyllales; family Amaranthaceae; genus Bassia; species Bassia scoparia. The sequence goes on from SNQN01004428.1 coordinate 45,047, forward strand.
TTGGATAAGATATTTTCCGCTTTAGGGGCTGTGACTACTAGTGTTAAAAATATTGAAAATAAAATGCTGTTGTTGATCTCACACACAGTCCATAGCAAGCTTGAGCACAAATTGGTCAATTAGCTAGTGTGATTGGTAAAGAGATGGTAAATTACCTAGTAATTCAAGTTGAGAATCCTAAGAACCATAATATTGAACACGCTAAAGCTGTGATGATCTTAGGAATGGTAAAGAGGTAGATAGTAGTGATGGAAAAGAATAAAATGATAATTCTATGCTTCATTGAGTAGGAAGATAAACTAATAAGGCAAATGTGGATTCATCATCTTCTCTAATGTGTCTAATTATCACTTCTATTCCATATGAGCCTAGAGTTCCTTATCGCAAGCTTTAGATAGCACCTCTCCTTATGAAAGAATAAGCAGAAAAAAGACATTTAGAAACATTTAAACAAGTTCAAATTAATTACCGCTTTAGATGCTATTAAACAAATTCCAGAGCTGACGCTAAATTTTTTTAAAGCAATGTGCACCTATAAAAGGAATAAAAGTGAATTGTTACAGAAAGTATTTTTAAGTGAGCAGGTTAAGTTCTATTTGCAATTAATTATGCACCTAAGTTTAAAGATCCAGGAGTTCCGACCATTTCTTGTTATATTGGTGACATAAAATTGAAAAGGCACTCTTAGATTTAGGCTCAAGTGTTAATTTGATTCTTATCCTGTTATGAGCAACTAGGACTAGGTGAGTTATAACCTCTAATTGCACTCTCCAATTAGCAGATCGATCTGTTTAAAGTTCCAGAGGTAGAATTGATGATGTTTTAGTAAAATTGATAAAGGAATCTTCCAGTTAGATCTTGTTGTGTTAGACATGGAGGTTGCAGCCATCTATAAAATATTCATGTCATTTGGTGCGCATTTTTACCGCGTGATGCACATATATTGTAGGTCTAGAGAAATGGATGTTCTGTTTTAAATATGCGAATAAGGTTGAAATCTTTACAGCCTTCTCATGCCACATTGAAAATGAGTCTGATGTTTCTTGTGGTCGATTATGAATTGTTGACATTGTTAAGCTTTTGCCAGTAATTTTTTTTAAGGATCTATCTCTTGAAACATATTGACACATGAGAATTGTAGAAGTTTTTTATTGATATTTACTATTGAACATGAAGTTAATTTCCTCTTGATATAACTCTCATCGTCGTAGAACATTCTAGGTATCTAAACATGGAGCCCCCCTTTACAGGCTCTTCGAGCTGCCAACTACGTTATTATGTTCACTTCAAAATCTAGTTTAAGTGCTCTTTTGCCATATAATTTTAAAGTATATTTCCTAGGTTTTATATGAGACTTTGTATTTATGTATCTTTACTATCTATATTATGACAGAGTTGGCATTGCTTAGTTGTTGTCTGATATAAAGGTCTATAGTTGTCGATTGCAGATCAAAGGGTATTAGTCTTCTATTTATGCATTAGAATCTTTTAGAAGAGAAGCTTAGCCCACTAGGAGAGCAACGTATTAAACCAACTATGAAGATGTCGTTTGAGGAGTAGTTAAATTGTTAGATGTAGGGATCATTTATCAATTTTGAAGTCAGTGGGTCAGCTTGTCAAGTTTGCTAGAAATCTGGGATCAATTGTAAAATAGTGAGGTGAGTTGTACTACTAGTAGACCACAAGGTTGGACGAGTTGCATTGACTATTAGGAAGCTTAATTCGGTGATAAGGAAAGATCATTTCCCACTACTTTTATTAAATCAAATCGTAAGAAAATTAGCGGGTAAGGTTTTGCTTGCTTTTTATGTTATGGTTATACCATGTGGCTATTTATCCCGAAGACAAGAGAAATACTACATTTACATGCGGGGTACTTTAACTTTTAGAAAATGCCCTTTTGGTTTGTTATGCACCTTCTAAATTTCAAGATGCTCATGTTATTTTCGTGATGGTTGATAAATTTAGAGTGTTTATGGATGAATTTTTAGGTTTTTGGACTTCCATTGATAGTGTTTAAGTAATTTGAATGATGTTTTGCAAAGATGTTGAGAGGGTAATCTTGTTTAAGTTTAGGAAAGAGTCATTTCATGGTTAAGAAGGATTGGTTTTGGGTCAAATAATTTCTAAAGAAGGGAGATTCAGTAGATAAGCTAAAGTTGATCCTTATTCTTAATTACTGATTCCTACTTCTGTTAAGCATGTTAGATCTTTTTAGGCCATGCAGGTTTTATAATGTTTTATAAATTTTAGTAAGCTGTCTGGTCTCCTTACTTTCCTCTGCGTCTTTTAGATCATTTCTCTGATGAATCTTGTTGAATATTGTTGAGAAGATAAATCGTGCTTGTTTCCGCATCCTATAGTTACAACACCCTGATTTTTCATACTTTGAAATTATGTGGCGATTGCTTCTGATTATGCTATCAGGCGGGTACAGCTGGTCAAAGGTGAATAAGTCTCATGTAATTTATTAGCTAGTAGAACTCTCAACAGATGCCAAAAGATCAATCTATCACTGATAATAGGAGTTATTAGCTTTCGGGTTTTTCTGGATAAATTTCGCTATATTTTTTGAACTCTAGAAGTTTAAATAATCACACTGATCTGGCGTTTAAGGTATTACTACTAAGAAAGAGTCAAACCTAGGTATAGTGGATTTCTATTACTACAAGAATTGATCTTGAAATTAGAGATAATAAGGGGTCTGAAAATGCACGTGCTGACCATTTGGGCAGAATTTTTTGTGCGAAATGCGACATTTCTTGCAGGATGATTTTCCTAAGGAGCAAGTTGTTTCGAGTGTTTCAACAGCTTTCATGGTTGTGCATATGTTTAATTACTGCTTCTGTAAGAATACGTAATGGTTAACGAGCAAGAGAAGGTGAGGGGTTGCGGTTTGAGGTTAAGGCATTATTGTTTGGAAAGATCCATACGTGTGATGTGTTAATGGTGGAGGAGGGGTCGGTGATGTAGATGGTGTGCCTGTGGAGGGGTGAATCGATTACGTGTGGTGGTGTCAGTTCTGTGAGTGAGTGTGGGTGGGTAGCGGTTTGGGGTTGAGACAGCTGCAAAGTACTTTCAAAGTGGATTTTATTGGCCGAAACAATTTAGAAGATGCAAACATAATTTTCTAATATGCATGTGAAGAGTGTCAGAAAAATGGAGCTATATACGTCGTAATGATGCCTCTTTAATCTTTTATTGTTGAGATTTTTTATGTGGGGGTATTAGACTTTTAGGGTCATTTCACCTTCTTTTGGTTACTTATATACGTAGTTGTGTTGATTATGTTGTAAAATGGGTAGATAGCTAACGCAGACTAGAACTATAGACATAGAAGTAGTAATGGACTTTATTAAAATAAATATTTGTCGATTGGAGTACCTAGAGCCTTATTAGTGAGGGGGTAGTCTTCTTCATCGTCATTGACTCATTGCTAGAAAAGTAAATGTGAGACCAAGTAGCTACTCTTTCACCTCAAAAGTGGTACAGTAGAAGTGCTAATGTGAGAGTTAAATCTATTCTTGAGAAACGTAGGCCGCGATAGAAAATTGTCTTTGAGGTCTAAATGATGCACTTTAGGGACTTACTCGACCGCATTCTAAGACTCCTATAGGAATTCACTTATAGATTAGTTTATGGGAGAGGCTTGCCACTACCATATGAGTTAGAAATAGAGATTTTGGCTATAAGCTGTTTAACTTTGAAGAAAAAGCTGGTCTCATAAGTGCGTTTAATAATGAACTAGAAGAATTGCGGAATGATGCTATGAATGCTAGATTTATGAAGCAAAACAAAGCCTTTTCATGAAACAATTGCGAGAATGCTTTTGAAGCCAAATCATGAAAGTTTGGTGACGAACTTAAGCTTAAATTTTACAGAAGTTACGGTCTAGATGGGATGGTCCATTTGTGTTGAACAGGTGTTTCCTTCTGGCGTATCAGCATGATTCTGTCCTCACAGATGGTGGGCGTGTTCTTATGGTTATATGTGGCACGATGAAGCATCGCGTATTAATGATTGTTGAGGATGTGTCTATTGATCATTATTTGGTGAGCCCTTGTTTACTTGATTGATTGTTCTGGCTTGATAGATTTTAAACTAGCGCTATGGGGCCCGATTTTGTTTATGTTTTAATTTATTTCTTCTTATATGTCTAGTTTCATTCGTTCATAGTTATACTGGTTTATACTATAGATGTTTTGTAGGTCTTTTGTGGGGTTTCTAAAGCATGATGCAGTGCTGACCAATACATTGTCGTTGCAGAATTTGTGCTTCATGTATAGTGTAAGTAATCACAGCACATACCACTCTCCGTTTCCGTCATTTGGCAATTCTTACATTGCATTCGCCGGATTTGGTGTTGCTCCCATCTTACTTATTTTTATGCTTCTTTTCTATCTCTGCAATGAGGACAATGCAATGAATAAAGTTGGGGGAGTACGAGACAAATTTGGTGCATAAAGGTCCCATTTGGTATAGTTGTTGTTATTGTGGTGAGATGTTGTTATGTTTATAAGATGAGATTGTGTTTGACTGTCTATATTGGTAATTATATGCTGAGATACAGATTTTTAAATTTTAGGCAAAATTTGGCTGGTGTTCCAAGTTTCGGGGAGGTGCTCGTCGAAATCTATCTAGAATTTTGTGTTCATTTTCTTTGTTATAAGGTAGATATTTTTCCTTTGTTTATTTTTGTTGAAAGCGACAATTGGACGAGGGCTCACAACCTTGTTAGAGAACGCCGGCTATATGCTTAGAAGTAGTTGAATTCAACTCACTTGCTCTATTCGTCCACCACCTGGAATCTATTCCTTAGAATGCTTACTTTATCCAAAGTTCACTTCTCCTTGTTGCAATTCACGATTTTTTCTTATATTTATTATTTTTTAATTTACGTATTAGTAGCTAGGTCTTAGTGTAGTAACATTTGAGTTCTCACTCTGATGTGAACCAAGTGATTTTCGAAATAAAGAAAAGAGTGATTTAAGTTTTTTTTTCATTGAGTTAAATTTTGGCATTGGATAGTAATTCGATATGATAGCGTAATATTCGCTTTTATGGCAAGGTTTGGGTAAGATGGTTTTCGTTTCCCAAGTGGAGAGACTTTCATAAGACGTTTGAACCTAGTGAGAATTCGATACCCATCAACCGTTTAAGACCGATACTATTTTCGGTCTAGATTATTTTATTCTGTGTGTTTTAATCTCCTCCTTGTTAGCTTATATCTTGAGTTTGCATATTGATTCTCGCCAAGATTGCAACTTATTAGATTATATTTAAAAAATAATAATCTGAGGCATTCTTTTCAATTGTTAAGAATTTAGTAATTGTAATTCACATCTAACATAATCACTTTTTTACCCCTTTTGAGCTTATTGTCCATTATTTTCTGGTTAAAACCATACATTATACAGCAGCCGCGCCCTCCAACATTATTTACCCGAGCTACTCAAGGGGTTCATGTTCGAATTGTTATCGGTATATGTTTTGGAATGAAGATGATTCAAAGATGAAAAGGAAATTCCAATAGAAGAAATCAATGTAGAAGAAAAAATATATAATATACAGGTGAAAGAATTTCAAATTGTAGAGCATGAAGGAATAAATAATAAGGTGAAAATAAAAGCGATATGGATGGAAGTGATGATGGAGAATGGTTTTTACATTATTATAGAAGTTTATGGAGTCTTCTTGGAGCTTTTGTGACAATCGAATTGAAGATCATGTGTACATTGGATTTAATACTTCCGTTTATTATGCCTCTTATAACACCAATATCCCAAAATATATTTCTACATTTAACCTTAGCTCTATTACAACCATATTAAGCCCATCAATTAACTATAATGTATTAACCATAGCGGTGAGGGTGAGGATGCACTTCAAGCTAAAGATTGAGTAATCATGTTGAGTTGAGTTTGAGTGTTGCCATATTTCTCCATAATTTCCACAAATAATATTTTCCATTCAGAGTTTGAGTGCTTATATTAATCTGATGTGAAGGTTGCCTATGAAATGTCATAGTCAAAAACGGGGAGAAGCACGGTAAGATGGTTGCCATATAAAACGTGTCGTGAAATATGTTTGATCCATGCTTATAACTTGTGAAAACCAATAATTGTTTTGAAAAAAAATGTTTTTGTGATTTTAACTGACACTTGTTGGAACTATAGGTTTGGAACTTCTTAGAGGTGGCTTGTAGTATGTCTAACTGAAAACCTTCACGAGACAACTCGTCCCATAGGGTGCCTAGGGGTATATAAGGCTTGTTGCACATGTTAAGTGCAATCGTGATTCTAGACAGTGAGTTAGGTTTAATTATTTTCCCATAGTTTAGTTTTATTTATTTTTGCTCGAGGACTAGCAATTCTAAGTGTGGGGGAGTTGATAAGTGCTATTTATATATATTATTAGTAATATATAATATATATATATATATATATATATATAAATATATATATATATATTTATATATAATATATTAAATATATAATATTTTCCTTTAATTGTTATTTGTACAAATTATGCTTATTTATAAATGCTGTTTATGGTTTTTAAACTCAAAGTATAATTTTAAGGAATGAATTTTAAATATTATATTAGCAACTTTAATATTTATTCAACTGAATTAATGAATTTAATTTATGTATTAGGTTGGATTTAAAGATAAGACGAGTTGAGCTAAGACACCAAGGATAGAAGAAATAAGAAGAATGAAGAAGATAGAAAAACAACTCAGCACATCAACAACTACATAGCCGAACAGATCCGAAAATTTTAGGGGTCTTATCTATAACCGTGATTATGTAAGATTGGGATAAAAGATATTATTAGTCTAGATATAAGGGCAGCATTATGAAAAAACGACATGAGACTTCCACATAGGGGGGGACTTCACCGGGCCGATTTACCGAAGGTGGGTATTGGTGACAGAAAGAGGAG
>SNQN01004429.1:4138-17473 GCA_008642245.1 Bassia scoparia
TTCGATCGGTGACGACGGTCGGCCGAAATCGATTTTCTAGTTGTGTACATTGTACGGGTCTAAACTAGTTATATAATAGTATATATCTCTATTACATAAGGGAAGGGGGGAGCAATGGTATCCCCCTCTTAAATGACACAAGTTCCCATAGTGATATGACTTTTTTAAAAAATATAAATTTAAGAAACATTTTTCTACTTGTCATACTAAGCATAAGCTAAAATTAGTATTTATGCATCATATGTTTCAATATAAATTAAATTTGAGAAAAATATATTGACTGTCTTTCAAGAGAAAAGTTGCATGAATTTTTTAAAATGCACTACTCTTGCTCCCATTTAAATATAGAATACATATAATTTAATTTTGGAAAAACAAGAACCAATTAAACAACATAAAAAATCGAAAGATTATTTAAATAAAAACTTGAAAAGATAATTAAACAATTAACTTGAACAATACATTTTTGATAATAGCAATCAGGTTTTAAAATTATATGACAAAGCACGCATCGCGTGTAAAAATATCTAGTATAAGGGAAGGGGGGAGCTGAGAAAGATTGTGTCCCCCCTCTTAAATGTCTTTTATAACCTTAATGAATTTTAAAAATTTATTAATTGAAGTGCCTAAACTATCCTTTATTCAATAATTTAAAATAGAAAATGCATTTATTATGTAAGTTAATTAATGAAAAATGACTSTTATTCCAAATTAGATGGAAACATATATGATACTATTTTGAATTTCAAGTCATAACTATTTTCAAATAATTACATTCAAATAAATTCTATTATTAATTAGCTATAAAACATTTAATTTTGATATATATACTATAACCATTTTCATGAATACAATTTTCACGGGTCTATACACCATCCCGTGCACATAAAACTAATATCTCTATACATAAGCCAAGGGTTGGGGGAACAATAGTTCCCCAAGAAAATTACAGTGATACTTTATAAAGAGTGAAATTACATAATTACTAAGCAATCTAGATTCTAGACCAATTCAAACGCATCACAAGCTAATTACCAAAATAAAAAAGATACCATTATCATTGAAACAACATCTTTTAAACTATTCAGGAGTAATCAATTTTTTTGCCATATAATACCATCAATTAGGAAGGAATTAAGCAAATCACTCAAATTACAAAATTTAAAATGACAATTTCTCCATATATTAGGAAAGAATAAGGAGAAGAAAATAATGAATTGAACCAACACCACAACTCAGTATAGTTCATCAACAAACAATTCTTTAAAAAAAATTACTTTATTTCTTCACAAAAAATAACAACAACAAGTTTGTTCTTGCGTCACAAGTCTGATATGGGTGGAGAAGATGTCTACTTGCTTCAACTCTCTCACTTTCATTTCATATAGGTACGCTTTGCATTAAGTAAATTCCAGTAGTTTTCAACTATCTATTTATGATTGGAGAAAAAATAGAACACAGTACTTGTACAATCTAAATGAAAAAATTCAAAGTACATCTACACTAAATATTAGGAAAAAGATAAAGTAGTAAACATGAACCACATTACAAAAAGATGCATTCACATACAAAAAGATTAAGATTGAAAAAATAGGGAATTTCTATTTCAAAGAAAAATAGAATTTAAAAGGGCGACAACAACTTCGATATTTTAGTTTAGATGTAAGCAAAAATTAAAAAGCATGAAAAAAGATAGCAGTTGTAGACAACAAAAGTGTCTCCCAAATTGAATAGCTAATGAGAAAAGTATGACATTTCGAAATAGAGTTTATCCGAAAGTTGCGACAAAATCCATATCACATTCATTTGCACAAGTCGAATTAAAGTGAGTTTGAAATCACACACCGAGGTCCAAATAAATAGGCGGAAGTATTTATTTTTATTTATTTTAGTTATTTCTATTTTAGGCTTTTTCATTATATTTAGGATTTCTATAATATTTCTATAGGTTATTTCTCTAATTTTAACTTTCATTTTGTTCTTTTTCATTTTTCTGAGTTCGTCAGTATTTTTAGATTATTTTTCCGAATTACTTTGATTTATACAAGTTTTATAAAAATTTGGAAATAAATAAATTCAGAATTGTTAGATAATCCAGATAATTCGGGAATGATCCAAAAAATCTATACGATTAAATTTGTCCACCAAGTTTATCCAAAATTGGATAAAAGTTACTTTGGATAGCAGATTAGATGCAAATACGAATAAAAATACTCAAACAAAAGAATGATAGAATTAAAACACCACGGATCATTGACGTGGCAAGTCACGTCAACATGAACCGTATATACGGTTTAGCCTAACCGTATATATGGTTCGGTTAATAATAGATACGGTGCTCGCTATGTAGACGTGGCCGCGCCCTCGCGTATAGCGGCGGCGGCTTGGTACTACATCGAGGGTCGCTTTGCGTGGCTTGAGCCACGGAACCCGCACGGGGTGCGTTGGGAGTAGTGTTGTCGAGTAAGGGGAGTCGCCACGTGCCTAAAGGTTATTCACGGACGCCCGAAACGTTGGTTCCAAATTAATGACCCCACGTTCTATCCAGTAACCAGTTCGTGGGTCGGGACATGGTACGAATCAGATCTGTACACCAATTCGCCCGCATGTAGCGGCCTTCTACTCGGTCTCATTGCATTCCATTCATCACGATTATTGATGCACATAATTACATTTTAGCACCTTAGAAGCGTACTAACCCTAAAGATTACTACGAAAGTGTGTTCTATTATGCACAAGAGACTACCTAACCTAGAAATTTGACCACTTGGCATTAGTCAAGTTAAAACGGTGCATAAAACCGGTTGTCCATAGTTAATCTGATTTAAAGTGATTCCCATAATTTCCAGTCTTTATTTAGCAAAATATATACAAATGATACAAAATGACAATGCGAAGTATATGAACTTCAAAACATATATACAAAACCAATCTTACCCTGAATCTGCAAACAAAACAAGTGTTAGTTCGTAATAAAAACGAGCGAAATGAATCTTCCGCCTTGGATCGATATACAAGACAAACAAAACAAATGTAGTTCATAATAAATAAACGAGCGAAATGATCTTCACCTTGAATCGCTATACAAGATAAGAAATCGTTAGTATTGACAAGTGATAATAATAAGAAAATGAAATAAAAAAGAATGAAACAATGAAAACGTTAAAACGTTAATGACAATCACATATTTACATGGAACAATTAAATAGTGAGCTTCTACGTGTTTGTTAATTAGATTGAAACTCGTAATCATTATTATTGAGAAAAGAGATAAGTTTAGTGCGAGTAATCTCAAAAATAAACTCTTGTTATTGCTTGTTGAATCGAAACAGAATCGATGCTTAGAACTCAAGAATGAATGTATTTAGAGTGTTGAGAGAGTGAGAGAGAATACGCAAGTTAGGACGGAGAGAAGAGAATAGACATGTGTTGAAAAAACGTGTGTCTTTTCGGAATGAGCAAGGCACGTATTTATAGCGCGAGAGGCACGAGGAGGGAAAAAACCCTGCGTATATACGCAGGAGGCCTGCGTATATATGCAGGGCCTGCGTATATACGCCGGTCGGTATTACGCAGGAGACCTGCGTATATACGCAGGATTTATCTCCGCGTATTCTTTTGATTTCCTCCGATTCCAATTTCCATAATACGTGATTTGCCTTGATTCGACGCACCTAGACACCCTTGCTCTCCAAGCAAAGAGTTCTAGAGTGGTTCTAGAAGGTTCCACGTGCTTCCGGGTATTTTTTGTGTATTTTATATTTTTGTATTTTCTGCGTATAAAACTTATAAAAATCATAGAAAATATAGAAAATCAGAAAATAATCTAAAAATACTGGTGAGCTCAAAAAAATGTGAAGAGTGCAATGAAAAGCGGAAATTATGGAGATCATCAATATAATTATTTTAAAAAATCCTAAAAGTAAAAAAAAACCTTAAAATAGAAAATAATTAAAATAAATAAAGAAAATTTTTGCCCCTTTTATTTGTCCTTTGCTCAATAGTTCCGAGTATTGACCTCACGTATTTCCAACTTTTATGAGTTCAAAGCATCTTTTCTAAGTCGAAACAGTCGCGAGACGCGGTATGTTTCATCACTGATTACTCTTTTGGGGAACACTTTTAGGTATCTACAGCTACCGTATTACGGTCCTTAGATCGTATATACGGTTGCTATTCTGTACGTTTTACCTATTTTTTTCTATCTTTTACTAAACGCCTATAAATACATGCTCTTGGTGCTTAATCGAAAATCAACAAAAAACGAGTTTGATCACGAATTCTTCTTTGTGCTCAAGGGGATTCAAAACTCTCCAAAATTTCTCTCACACAAATCACTCACAAATCCAAGGTTCTCAAATTCGTCGCTACTTTCGGAGTCGTTTCTTTGCGAATCTAGTTACAAATTCGAGGCTATTAAATCAAACTTCTCTCTCTCTTTTATTATTAATTTTGATTAATATTATACTTTCTCTTTTGATTTAATCATGTAAATCTTCGTTTTCAATCGTTTTCGCTTGATCACGATTGTTTATCATAATTGTCAACGCTAATGATTTCTTTTGTTGTGATAAGCAATTCAATTGGAAACAAAGTTTTGATACACTAACGCCTATATTTTCTTTTGTGTGGATAGCGATACAAGGTAAGTGTGATTTATATATTAGAGTTTTTTATTATTAATATTGATTATCATCTCATATATATTTCGTTATGTTTATGCATGAGACACCTTTTAATTGTTAAACAAGACCGGAATTGTTGAATCACATTAAATTCAGATTAATTCATGAACAAACGTATATTTAGCACTTATTAGTTTGATTTAGTTTAAAGTGGTCACAACAATTAGGCTAGGTAGTGGTATGTGCATGATAGAAACTCACTATTTTAATAAGATTTCTAAGGCTAGAGCGCTTCCTAAGTATAAAATTGCTAATTGTTTGTATTCAATGGGTTTAATCGAATGGATTTACAATGAGACGAGTACAGGCGCTACATGCGGGCGAATTGGGTCAAACATTCATTCCGTACCATGTCCCTCGAACCCACGACTTGATTACTAGATCAGAACGTGAGACCATATAAATTGGTACCAATGTTCGGCGTCCGTGATTAACCTTATAGCCACGGCAGCGATTCTTCATCGACAACACTACCCCAATGCACTCACGTGTGGATCCGTGGCTCAAGCCCACGAACGAAATCGACGTAGGACAAGGCCCGATAAGGGCACACGTTACAATAGTAAAATGCAACTTGATAAAAAAAAATCACTTGAATTCACACAAAAAAAGGATTTTTAAAAAATAGGGTTTTTTATTTGAAAGAAACCATATAATTTAAAATTGGTAATAGACAACTTCGATTATTTTTTGATATTTATTTTTTAAAAATGAGCAAAAATTAAAAATCAAATTACACACACTATACAAAATTCAAAAAAAGGGGGGATAAATTGTAGGACGGCGACAAGAATAATAGAAAGTCGGATAAAATGGAGTTTAAAAAATGTGACGTAAATTAAGCTATAAAAAATAAAATAGCCGTTAGCATATCGAACATTTTTTTCAAAACAAAAATCTACGGAGTTAAAAAATACATCAATTTGGAAGCTAAAATTAAATATAATAATTTAGGGGGAATTCTGAAAACTAAAAAAGAAAGATAATATAATAAAATAATAATAATAATAATAATATAATATAATAATAATAATAATAATATAATAATAATAATATATTATTATTATTTTATTATTATTATATTATTATTATTATTATTATTGTTATCATTCATTATCATTATATATTATTCTAAAACGTAGGCAAGCGTTACAACTAACAAAAATCAAGTGATCTACGAAAGTTGGAGGAGAAGCCGAGATACAATTTGGGGCCCATCCATCCCTAGAATAACGAATCCCATCCTAGTGAAATGTGAAAGCTCACGTGCCCCAATGTCTGAGCCTTGGAAAACATCTGGTCCGCTTTAGAAGCGCAATAACTCCTTATCCAATTTCCCCATGGAAGAGAAGAAAAAGGAGAAGAAAATCGTAGCCAATAGCCTTACACCACTGTCCAAATACTTCTCCTGCTCCGTGTGCTGTTGCCCCCCCACCCCCGACCAGGAACGAATCAGACAACCCAGATTGCGTCAGAGGAGATGACCTTCAGGTCAACACACAACATCCAAGGTGTTGTCCTAAGAATAGAGTAAACATCTAGGTTGAAGAGTCCCATCGCCTTCGCTAGTTACCCAATACTTACCTCCTTGCGAAAGAAAATCCAAAGCGGAAAAAAACTCAAGAAGTGTATAGCGACAACATTATGTTGATATTTGGTACAATGATCCCAACACAGGACACAGCATGATCCCCATAAATATCACAACGAAACCCGAGAGCAAGCAGCAAAGGTGTCGAAACACAGAACAACAGAACACCAATCAATACCAAAGAACAAAATGATGAGGTTACTGTTCATGGTCTGGCCTAAACCAAGATCGGGACCGCCGCAACCAATCTGAAGAGTGATCTCCCTGCCATGATTTGCATAGGAAACCTGACGTGAAGATAAGGAGAAGGTGGATTCCAAAGCAGATGTCAACCTCGTGAAATATATGTCTACTAATTTCTTCATGAGTGTGGGGCATCGATCTCACTAGGGATACTATAGGTCGATCTCGCGGTCTGTTGAAAGACCTAGGAGTCATCAAAGGCCGGACCGACCATCAACACTAGATAGTTGAAGAAGCGAAGCTTGTAAACTAGAAGACTGCAAACGGGATGCAAGGAAAGCATAATGTCGAACATCACCAGCTGAATAACACCCATCCTCCATAAGCAAATGGTATAGTGGCAAGTCGCATTGCCAATCCCTAAAACCAGGCTCTAAAGAAGTCACAATACGCTCCAAAGAACCCCGAAGAGCCGCATCAAAAGATACTGAGTTGTTTCAAAATGAGAGGCGGACAAGTACGGAAAGCAAAGTAGAGCTTAGAAACTTCAGTACACGTACGAAGAAGCAATAACTCGCATGGGGATCATTAAGCCTAGAACAACATCCATCAACACAACAGTCTTCAAAACCCACTCCGAGACCAATCATGACAGAAAGAAGAATTCGTACTGACGGGATCACTAAGTAACTTTACACCTTGCGTAGGCCGTGCAATACTGGAGGAAGAGACACCGCCAAAACGACTACGTGGGTCCTCCGATGGCCAGAAGACCTCGTCTTCTGAATATCACGTGTACCCACCAAAGTAATCACAATGATAGTGCCATCGTCAAAGTACAAGCCTGCAAAGATATTAAAAGATCTCTGATTTGACACACAAACAGATGTAGAACCAAAGCAAAAGGCAAAGGGCCGAGAGGATCCCCCTATTGCACACCTTGACAAGACCATAAGGTATGCTCCTCGTAAAAACGGCGCTGGAGAAGAGTAGCAGAATCAACCCAACGCGAAGAGCAGGACAATGTTGTCGAACCTCACCTTACAAAGCTGCTCCGACCTTAGATACAAGACGCCTCCAAGTAGTGCCCACAACAATAAGCCGAATACACCGCCAGGCTTAAGAAGTGGCGTAAGAGGAGCACTAGCAATGTATCCTCCAAGTTCAACAGGACACTTTCAGCAAGAAACAGATCGACTACCTGATGAATAATAACATACCAACTCATCCGAGAAAACTACAACAACCCCCCAAAGAATCCAATAGGTGCTGAGCACGCAACCGTCTCTACCGCACGAATACCACCGCGGAAAGCCCCTAATCTGCTCCAACACAACAGCAAAGTAGCAATAAGGTGATGATCAACGGGATATATGGTAAGGTAGGTGCCCAAAGGAAGGGTGTTTCGCTTCCAAATCTGCAAGAGTGCATCATTGTAAAGGGCGAGACCCATAGAAGAAAGCACTCTAACCCGGCGTGCAGGTGTCCATCAGAATTCTTTCTCTTGCATTGCCCAATATTCGCTTCGACAAATCATTGTCTCCATCAGCATCCAACAAAAGGGGAGACACGCAATCCAATGTGTCCTTGGTCGATCTGCATAGAACCACCAAGCTCGCCCAAGAACGAATAGTTGAGGTGATACTCTCTTCTTGCGTTGCCTGTTGCTAGAGCGCCTAATAGATAAGGAACACTCACGATTACTTCGCGGAGTAAAAATGTTAAGGACCAAAGGGGTAACACGAGCAACTGTACCCAACAGAGACGTCATTGACCTAACACCTTATCAAGGTACCCTTCAGAACTCGCGAAAAACCAAGCGACATTTGGAGGGGTGAATTCACCGAACATAACCGCTTGGAAATAATCGGTCAAGAAGAGCAACATCAAAAACAGAATTGATGTTCACGAGTCCTAGTAGAAGGCATTTCGGAAGAAGGAGGTTGCGGTTTTTAAAAATCGTATAGAACAAAACGAACAATACCATCCCTAGAATAAGGTGGAACACATAAAAAGATAAGAACAAGGTCATGTCGACACCTAGTACAAACGAGTATGTGTCTTGAAACAAGATCCACAAAGCCAATCCCATATGACGAAAAGCACCTCAGCCGCATTAAAGATAACCAATTGGTAGTAAGGGAATGTCGGGTGTCTCCTGCGCACCCGCACAACAATGACGATCCCAAATGTGTGATTAGAGAACTCTTCCTCAACCCATTCCCAACCACCATCCTTACACCCACTAAGACCCACAAAAGGACAGTGGAATTTCTCCACGGAAGCCACCATTGTAAATCACGCACTTAAAACATGGAGTAGTTATCCGAAATAAATAAGACACAAAGAAAAAGGGGAATAACACCATGCCTACTTCAAAAGAGAATTCAACCCCCTAAAAGAAATGATTGCAACCCACTTGCCTTGAAGCCACACAAGGAAACGCAACACCGATCCCACAAAACAAGCTGAAAACACACCAAAATACACTTAAACACACCAGAAACAGCACCTACACATTAAAACGCCACTGGAAGCACACACACACCGCAAAGCAACCAAAAACATCACAATAACAATAGAAAACCACCAGAATGATAACTAATAACTCCCTCGAAACGAGCATCAAACGTAGAACAGAAAACACACACCAACACGATTGAAATGGCACGAGAGACGCTCAACTTGCTTGTCAAACGTCTAAAAATAGCAACACGTCTCACCGTAAGCACGCAAGAACGACACTGAACTAGAACAGCAATGAACTTCGAGACCCGAGAAAACCACGCCAATCTGCCATAAAACAGCAAGGAGAAAGCCCATAATTGCTTCCAAAACAACCACAAAATCTCCGAAACATCACCCCAAACACAACACAAACCGCTGCCTAAAACACGCTTGAATGCCGCTGCCCAGAAAAACGCAAAACCGCCAAAAAAGGCCCTAAAATATCCAGAAAAACGCCCTTAAACAGCTAACAAACCTGAAACAACCAACTGCTACCGCGGAAGAAGCCGAGGAAGATAGCTTGAAAACCCACCTGAACACCGTAGAAGAAGTGGAGTCGTGAAACCAAAAAAAACTGCTCTCCCCTCTCTCTAGATATTTATGTTATTTTTATTATTATTATTACTATTATTATTATTATTATTATTATATTATATTATATTTTATTATTATTATATTATTATTATTATATTATTATATTATTATATTATTATTATTATTATATTATTATTATTATTATTATTATTATTATTTTATAAAAAAACACCAAATGTGGGTAAGCGTTACAAGAAACAAAAAGATCAAGTGATCTACAAGAAGTTGAGGGGAGCCGAATCACCCTGGGCCCCCACTCCTCTAGCTATAGAAACCTATCCTGCTGAGATGGAGAAGCTGCACGTGCCCTAATTCTTGAGCCCTAGGAACGTCTGGATCCGCTTCAGAAGTGCATCAGCTTCCTAATCTAATTCCCCCAAAGAAAAGAAGCAAAAAGGAATAAAACCTAACCAATAGCCTACACCGCTTCAAATACTTCTCTCGCTTTCGTAAGCTACTGCCGCCACCACCGGACCAGGAATGAAGTCAAACAATCCAGTTGCGTCAAGGAGAAGAACTTGCAGGTCAACACACACATCCAAGCCCCGTCCTAGGAATAAAGTAAAACATCTACAGGTCGAAGAGCCCCGTCGATCACATCAGTCAATCTAACAATACTCTTGCGAGCAGTAATCTAGATCCATAAACACGGAAAAGAGTGTCGCGGAAATATTGTGACGGTGCTTGATACCCATCAACCTCGAACCAACACGCAGATGATCCCAAATATCTCCTTTAAAAACCTGCGAACAACCAGAGCATGAAGCCGAAATAGAGAAAGAGGAACACCCAACCGATAACAAAGAACTGATGATAAGTCTTATCGTCATAGTCAGCCCAAACCAGATATCGAAACCACCCGAAGCCAAGCAGAAGCGTGATCCCCTTGTAGGTTTCCACAAGGCAACCTGACGGGTAAACAAGGAGAATGTGATTGAGCAGATGCAAAACCTTCGTGAATAACAATCTATCAGTTTTTCATGAACTTGGGAGCAGCAATCTCATAGTGTTACGCATAAGGTCAGTCTCCATGATCCGATTAAAAGACCCAACTGCACCCTCAAAGTATGAACCAAGACCAATGACGCCGGAATGATGAAGAAGTTTGCCTGTAAATGGAACGCAGCGCCGATGCTAGCACAAGCATAGTGTCGAAGAACATCACCGCAGAATAAACACCCAAACCACCGTAAGCAAAAGGAAGGTAGCGAGTCGCCATGCCAATCACTAAAACTAGGACCTAAAGTTATGACATATGTTTCAAGAAGCTCGCAGAGCACATCAAAAGAGAGTTTAGCCGCCTCAAAAAGATGAGGGGGACAAGTACGCATAGCAAAGTAGAGTTTCGATACTCCAGTACACACGCACAAGAAGTACAACTCACATTAAGGATCAATCAAGCTGACAACAGCATCCATGGTCAATAGTTCGACACTCTCCGAGAAACAAGGTCCTACAAAAGGAAGAATCCGCACTAACAGGCCACCTAACAAACCGAACACCAAGGAAGTCGAGCGATATCAGAAGGAAAGACCCCTTCATGACGATTCCGTGTGTCCTTAGAAGGCCAAAAGATTCCGATTTCGCGACGTTAACATGAAGCCTAGACTAGGTCCTTCCGTTAAAATCATCTACAAAACTTGCCAACACCAAGATCACCAATGATAGTACCATATCAAATCAAAGCCTGCAGCTCAAGCCAAAGTGTCTCTGATACGGCATACTAAATGTAGAACCAAAGAGAAACGTAGAGAGCCAAGAGGATCACCCTACTGCACGCCTTGACAAGTCAACAAAGTATGCTGCCCATAGTAAAGCTAGTTGGTGAAGAATAAAATTCAACCAGCGAGAAAGAGTAGGGCAATGATCACGAACCTCACGTATTAAAGTAGAATGATCAACAAATTGAAGGCATTTTGAAAATTGACTAACAACATTAGATAGGCCAACCTCAAGCCCCACGAGCCTCAACCAACGATTAACAGCATGAAGGATAGCCTCCTACCACGGATCCACCAACACCATAATTGAAGACACCGAAATAGCGACCCACACGAGGACCACGGAAAACCCTTGAGTTGCTCATAAAGCACAAAAGAAGCAGCAATGAAGTGATGATCCCGGGAGTATCCGTAGAACAGGAACAGGGAAGAAGGTGCTTAGCCTCCAAAGCATCAAGAGTTTCATGTTGTAAGTAGGGTGCTGAACACAAACTGGTCCAACTTGAATTTGACCTTAACTAGACCGAACCGGAAAAACTAGTCAATTCGGTCAGGTCATCAGTCCATGAAAATTGTTGATTCAGGGTTTTCGGTCCAGTCCAATCCAAGATCGAAAATTCAGGTCCAGACCGGATTGGCCGGAGTTATTAATATTGACTGAAATAGTAGATGTCGTATGATGGTATTGCTAATGGGCTAATTTAAAAGCTAATAATATATATGCTGGCCATTTGGGCACCTAATTGAACGGAAAGAAAATACGGGGCCAGGGCCTAGGGACAAACGTGGGTTCAGTAGGAACCAAGAAAGAAAAACAAGGGTTGTATATGGATATTTGATGTATGTACTTGAAAAGGGCCAAATGCTCAATTTTATAAACAAAGCAGAAAGTACAAAAATGGAGTAGATGAGTTCAAATGTCAAGTGCACAAGCAAACGAGATTGATTTAAATTTCACACTGTGAGTTGCGACTTTGCAGTGACAAGAATATTGTATTTTGGTTTTGTAGTTATTTTATTCCTTTAAATTTTTACAATTTTAAATAAGAAGTATATTATGTAGTTATGTCGGGGATTAGCTCTAGAATCTGATCTACAATGAAAGGATTTACAATTTTAAATTTTGCTAAACTTTATCGTATAATACTACCATCTACTTATCTTCTCTAAAATATACCAAGTAAATCATAAAAGGTAAATGCTTTATAATTTTATTTCAAGTTCATATAATTCAGGTCCTAACAGGTCAAAACCGTAGACCAGACCTAAATATTCAGGTCCAGACCGAAACCGGACCGGAAATTCAGGTCCGGTCTTCCGGTCCTCAATATCTTCGAAATTCGTCTTTCGGTCAAGCCAGATCCGTTTAGTCCGGTTATGGACCGGTGTTCAGTACTAGCTGTAAGGAGCAATGCCCGAAGACGAAAGATCTGAACAGCAGCAGCGTAAGATCGTTAGAAATCTTTCGCTACAATGTTTAATGTTACGCTCAAAAGAGCATTACCTCAACACAATCTAAAAAGAGGGAGAGACACTATCCAATGTATCACCACAAGTTGTTAGTACACCAGGCACACTCCAAGTAGAATGACAGAGGTAATACTCTCTTCCCTACAAAGACGCCTAATAGCCAAAGACACTCACGACTACTCCTTGGAGAGAAGGTTTTAAGGACATAGAGAGGCATCACAAGAAGGCAACCCAAGAAGATAAGTCATTTGAATTGTGAATCACCTTAATAAGCGCTTCTTTAAGAATTCGAGAAAAACCCAGACGCACTTCGGAGAGATAGACTTCACTATGCACAACCTCTTGGAAGTAAACGATCAAGTACGGCACAATCAAAAGAAAGAAGATACTAACGAGAAATCGTGAACTAGATCAGGGTTCACTGAGGAAGGGTCGGGCAATTTAGGAATCCATAAAGAATAAAACAAACCACACCATCCCAAATCGAGCAAGTCCACAATGTAGTACCATGTTCATCTTCATGCTTACAGTTAGAACGAAGAGTATGCGTCCTAAAAAATCACCACAAACCAAATGCCATTAC